>PVJI01006910.1:0-82511 GCA_004026765.1 Micronycteris hirsuta | reverse complement strand
TGTTCATGTCTATTGCCCATTTTTTAATTGGGTTTTTTGTCTTCCTGGAGTGGAGTCGTATGAGTTCTTTGTATATTTTGGAGATCAGACCCTTGTCTGAGGTATCATTGGCAAATATGTTTTCCCATACGGTTGGTTCTCTTTTTATTTTAATACTATTTTCTTTAGCCCCACAGAAGCTCTTTATTTTGATAAGATCTCATTTGTTTATTCTTTCCTTTATGTCCCTAGCTCTAGGGGACATATCACTGAAGATGCTGCTGCGTGGAATGTCTGAGATTTTCCTACCGATGTTTTCCTGTAGAACTTTTATGGTGTCACGACTTACATTTAAGTCTTTTATCCACCTTGAATTTATTTTTGTGTATGGTGTAAGTTGGTGCTCTAGTTTCATTTTTTTGCATGTAGCCATCCAGGTTTCCCAACACCAAGGATTTTCATATTTTTTAAGGCTGAATAATATCCCTTTATATGTACATCCGACATTTTCTTTATTCATTTATCTCTTGACAGAAATGTGAGTTGTATTGATATCTTGGCTATTGTGAATAATGCCACAGTGAACACTGGAATGCTAATATCTTTTTGATGCACTTTTTGATTTTGATCATTTTGGATAAATACACAGAATTGGGTTTGCTGTCTCATGTGGTAGTTGTATTTTTAGTGTTTAGAGGAATTTCCATACTGTTGTCCGTAGTGGCTGCACTCTTTCACATTCCCACTGACAATGTACAAGTGGACCAATTTCTCCACATTCCTAACAACACTTGTCGTCATTTTTTATAATAACTATACTAACAGGTGTGAAGTGATATTGTGGTTTTGTTTTGCATTTCCTTGGTTAATAGTTATGTTGAACATTTTTTCATATACATGTTTGAAATTTGTATATCTTCTTTGGAGAAATGACTAGTCAAGTCATTTACCTATTTTTAATTGAGTTACTAGGTTTTACTTGTAATTGCATCATATGAGTTTCTAATATATTTTAGAAAATGACCCCTTTTTATGGTTTGCAAATATTTCCTCCCATTTTTACTCTGTTATTTGTTTCCTTTACTGAAAGAGAGAAACAAAAAGAGAGAAAAAGAGAATGAGAATGAAGAGCTGCATCTGGGTCACATGGCTATTTAATAAAGCAACCCAAAGTTACACTTGCATTCATTTATAAAATTTGTTATTAGGGGTTAATTAGAATTAGGGGTTGAATTCTAATTAACTACATGTACAAAAAACGTTCTAAAATATCTTAGTATACATCTAATTTGCAGCTGTTTGATTGTTTTTCACTATTATCTGCAAAGCAATTATGCATGAATAAAGACTTCTTGATTAGCTTTTCAGGAAATATTGACCACTAATACATTTTAATTAAGAAATATTGAAGCTGAAGAATTTAAATCAACAAAATAAACAGTGCTAAAATAGTGTAAAATTAAACAGTAAGCAGATAAATTCCAATGATATGTGCGTGTGTGTGTGTGTGTGTGTGTGTGTGTATAAAATTATGTATTGGAGATTTGATATGCTTGTATATATATGTTTGTGAAGTTACTGGTCCAATGGAGTGATCAAGAAGTATGCTATCAGTTTAAATTATTACTATGGTTTTGCTGTAATTATTACTATTTCCTATTTGAGACACTAGAATTATTTCAACATAACTGAAATCACCTGTTTTGCTCTGTATCTTTTTTCAATAATGAACCCTGGAAAAGAACTTGAGAAAAGTGCTAATACTTTTATGTAAATTGATCTTTGCCTCATGTAAAGTACGTAAAGTAACTTATTAATTTTTCTTCCAGTTAAACCTAACAATTTCTACAGTTATTTCAATGGAATTAATGTGATATTATTTGACATAATTTATTATTTTTATTTATTTTTCCTTTTTTTTTTAGTATTTTATTTATTTTTAGAGAGAGGGAAAAGCAGGGAAAAAGAGGGGGAGAGAAACCAATGTCTGGTTGCCTCTCGTGCTCTCCCTACTGGGGAACTGGCCTACGACTCAGGCATGTGCCCTGACCAGGAATCAAACCCACGACCCTTTGGTTCGCAGGCCGGCACTCAATCAATTGTGCCACACTGGCCAGGGTAATTTTTCCTAGTGTATTAAATAGAAATGATTTATATCATAGACATTATGCTTTGGGCCATGGTATTATTAAAGTAAATATATTTTGGTGTACTTAGAGTTCTTTTATTCTACAATCCATATTTAAATATATAGTATTATATATATTTCCACACTCTATTCAGAGACAATGACTTTCTATTATTTTTAGATTTTTTATTGTTGTTCTAATACAATTGTCTTCATTTTCCTGCCACCACTTTTCTCCACCCCAACTCCCACCCTCCATTTTTCACCCCATGGGCTTTGTCCATGGGTAATTTATACATGTTCCTTGATGACCCTTTACCTTCTGTTCCCTGTTATCTCCCTGTCCTCTCCCCTCTGGTTACTGTCAGTTTGTTCTTTATTTCTATGTCTCTATTTATATTTCACTTGCTTGTTTGTTTTGTTGAGTAGGTTGCACACATAGGTGAAATCATATGGTATTTGTCTTTCACTACCTGGCTTACTTCACTTAGCATAATGCTCTTCAGTTCCATCCATCCTGTCGCAAAGGGTAGGAGCTCCTTCTTTCTTTTGGCTGCTTAGTATTCCAGTGTGTAAATGCACCATGTTTTTTTTTTTTTATCCATTCACTTACTGGTGGGCACTTAGGTTGCTTTCAGTACTTGACTTGTTGTTCATTGCACTGCTATGAACATTGGGGTGCATAGGTTCTTTTAAATTGTTTCAGAATTCTTTGGGTATAATCTCAGCAATTCCATTGCTAGGTCAAAAGGCAGTTCCATTTTTAGTTTTATGAGGAAATCCCATGCTGTTTTCCACAGTGGCTGCACCACTCTGCATTCCCACCAACAATTCACTAGGGGTCCCTTTTCTCCACAACCTCACCAGCATTTATTTTTTGTTGATTTGTTTATGACGTCCCTTCTGACAGGTACAAAGTGATATCTTACTGTGGTTTTAATTTGCATCTCTCTGATGGCTAGTGATACTGAGCATCCTTTCATATGTCCCTGAGACCTCTGTATCTCCTCCTTGGAGAAGTTTCTGTTCTGGTCCTTTGCCCATTTTTTAATTGGATAGTTTGTCTTCCTGGAGTGCAGTTGTGTGAGTTCTTTATATATTTTGGAGATCAAACCCTTGTTCAAGATATCATTGGAAAATGTATTTTCCCATACAGTTGGTTCCCTTTTCATTTTGCTGATGTTTCCTTTAGCTGTGCAGAAGTTTTTTTTATTTTGATGAAGTCCCATTTGTTTATTCTTTCTTTTATGTCCCTTGCTCTAGGGAACATATTGGTGAAAATATTGCTGCGTGGAATATCTGAGATTTTCCTTCCTATGTTCTCCTCTGGGACTTTTATGATATCCCAATTTATATTTAAGTCTTTTATTCATCTTGAGTTTATTTTAGTGAATGGTGTAAGTTGATGGTTGAGTTTAATTTTTCTGCACATAGCTGTCTAGGTGTCCCAACACCATTTGTTGAAAAGACTGTTTTTTAATCGATTTTATGCTGCTTCTGCCTTTGTCAAATATCAATTGACCGTAGAAACTTGGGTTTATTTATGGGCTCTCTATTCTGTTCCATTGATCTATGTGTCTGTTCTTATGCCAGTACCAGACTATTTTGAGTACCATCGCCTTATAATATAGTTTGATATCACATGTTATGATCCCTCCTACTTTGTTCTTCTTTCTCAAAATTGCTGCAGCTATTCAGGATCATTTATGGTTCCATATAGATTTTTGAAATGTTTGTTCTACATCTGTGAAATATGTCATTGGTATTTTAATAGGTATTGCATTGAATATCTAAATCACTTTGTGTAGTATGGATACTTTGATAATGTTAATTCTTCCAATCCATGAGCATGGTATAAGCTTCCATTCGTTTGTGTCTTCCTTAATTTCTGTCTTCAGTGTTGTGCAATTTTCTGCATACAGGTATTTTACCTTCTTGGTTAGATTTATTCCTAGGTACTTTAATTTTCTTGTTGCTATAGCAAATGGGACTTTTTTCCTAATTTCTGTTTCTGCTTTTTCATTGGTGTACAGAAATGCTTTTGATTTTTGGATATTGACTTTATATCCCACTGCTTTGCTAAATTGACTTATTAGGTCAAGTAGTTTTTTGGTGGAGTCTGTAGGATTTTCTGTGTACACTATCATCTGCAAACAATGACAGTTTTACTTCCTCATTTCCAATTTGGATGCCATTTATTTATTTTTCTTCTCTGATCACTATGGGTAGGACTTCTAATACTATGTTGAATAAAAAGCAGACATCCTTGTCTTGTTCCTGATCTTAGTGGGAAGGCTTTTCATTTTTGACTGTTGAGTATGATGTTGGCTGTAGGTTTCTGGTATATGGCCTTTATTATGTTGAGGTATGCTCCCTCTATTCCCCTTTTGCTGACTGTTTTTACCATGAATGGGTTCTCTACCTTTTCAAATACTTTTTCTGCATCTATTGATATGATCATGTGATTTTTGTCTTTTTTTGTTTATGTGATGTATTATGTTTATTAATTTGCAAATATTGTACCATCTGCATCCCTGGGATGAATCTCACTTGATCATGTTGTGTGATCATTTTGATGTATTGCTGGATACAGTTTTCCAATATTTTGTTGAGGATTTTAGCATCTATGTTCATCAGTGAAATTTGTCTGCAGTTTTTTTTTCTTTGTTGTGCCTTTGTCCAGTTTTGGGGTTAGGATGATGCTGTCCTCATAAAAAGAGTTTGGTAGTCTTCCCTTTTCTTGGATTTTTAAAAATAGTCTGAGAAGGATAGGAGTTAGATCTTCCTTAAATGTTTTGTAAAATTCTCCTGTGAAACCATCTGGTTCAGGGCATTTGTGTAACAGGAGTTTTTTGATTTGCGAATATTGTACCAATTTCTTCAATTTCACTAGCTGTATTGGTCTGTTTAGGCTTTCTGCTTCTTCTTGATTCAGTTTTGGAAGATTATATTTGTCTGTAAATTTATCCATTTCACCCTATTTGTCAAATTTTTTGGCATATAGTTCTTCATAGTAATTTCTTACAATCCTTTGTATTTCTGTGGTATCAGTTGTAATTTCTCCTCTTTTGTTTCTGATTTTATTTATTTGGGCCCTCTCTCTTTTTTTCGTGATGAGTCTGGTCTATTTTGTTTATCTTTTCAAAGAACCAGCTCCTTGATTTATTGATCCTTTGAATTATTTTTTTAGTCTCTATGTCATTTAATTCTGCTCTGATCTTGATTATTTCCTTCCTTCTACTTGCTCTGGGCTTTGTTTGTTGTTGTTCCTGCAGTTCTTGTAGGCATAGGGTTAGATTGTTTATTTGAAATATTTCTGTCTTTTTTAGATAGTCCTGTACTGCTATGAACTTTCCTCTCAAGACTGCCTTCTCTGTGTCCCATAGATTTTGGGTTGCTGTGTGTTCATTTTCATTTGTTTCCAGAAACTTTTTGATTTCTTCCTTGATCTCGTTATTAACCCATTCATTGTGCAATAGCATGCTATTCAGTCTCCATGAGTTTGTATATTTTTTAATGTTTTCCTTGAGGTTGGTTTCTAGTTTCAAACCCGTGTGGTCAGAGAAAAGGCTTGATACCATTTCATTTTTCTTGAATTTGTTGAAGCTTATTTTGTGTCCTATCATGTGGTCAATCTTTGAAAATATTCCATGTGCATTTGAAAAGAATATGTATTTTGCTTCTTTGGAATGAAAGATTATATATGTAAGCCATATGTAATATGTCAGATGTTGTATCTTTTGGTATTTCAATTTATTTTTATATATGAAGAATCTCAATGAATCATACAGCAAAAAATTTGTAGGTCATGACAGTTAAAAACTCATAACCTTTTGATTACCTTTTACCTAGAAAGCTAAAAATCAACAGCATAAAATTTTATTTTGAAACAAGTCTATAGAAATATTTATCTTATATAGACTTGTCAGAAACCATAGACTTTTTTATAGGAAACCATAGAATATTTCACTCATTTGCTGACTTAAACAACATGACAAGTCTGTATCCAGCTGTGTTATGCAAATTATGCTTTAAAGTACTAATGAAGTATGACATATAAAGGGTATTTCTCCCTAAACAAAGTAGCCAAAGTTTTGAATTCTTGCAGAAAGAGTTTTGAAGTTTAATAGACTTGCCTTAAATCATTTTCTGCCATCTTTACCATCACTCAACAGCTCTGAAGTTATGAGTGAGTAGTTTCCCATATGAAAAATGGCAGTGCTCCTGCTTACTTCAAAGCACTCTTGTAACAATTGGATGAAATGTCAAATCCCTAAACAATATCTGGCAAATATTAGGTCCTTATTAATGATAGCAAATAATTTAGTGTTATTTGTTAAGGTTTCTTATGGTTTATAATTTCTTCATTATCATTTATTTCAAATATCATTTCTTACTACTTTTTCTGTCATTTTTCCTCTTCCACTTTATTTCTCACTAACTGAGGGGTTTGCAATTAGACCAATAAGGAATTTATTATTGTATCTAGAAGCATGGAGTTGGATCAGAGGCCAAAGGCAAGGATGTGGATCCTGTGAATAAAGGTCCTTTATGTTTTTGTATGAATACTAGCACTTGGTCTGGTGGTAGACAGCCTAAAGCAGAATAATTGAAGTATTATTATATTCATCTAGCATTTAAAAATATATTTTACTGATTATGCTATTATAGTTTTCCCATTTCCCCCCTTTATTTTCCCCTCCTTTCTACCCTGCACACCCCCTTCCACCCACATTCTCCACCTTTAGTTCATGTCCGTGGGTCGTACATATAAGTTCTTTGGCTTCTACATTTCCTATACTATTCTTAACCTACCCCTGTCTATTTGATACCTACCATTTATGCTATTTATTCTCTGTGCCTTTCCCCCCTCTCTCCCCCTCCCATTCCCCTGTTGATAACCCTCCATATGATCCCATTTCTGTGGTTCTGTTCCTGTTCTAGTTGTTTGCTTAGTTTGCTTTTGCCTTTGTTTTAGGTGGGGTTGTTAACAACTGTGAGTTTGCTGTCATTTTACTGTTCATATTTATTATCTTCTTTTTCTTAGATAAATCCCTTTAACATTTCATAGAATAAGGGCTTGGTGATTATAAACTCCTTGAACTTGACCTTATCTGAGAAGCACTTTATCTGCTCTTCCATTCTAAATGAAAGCTTTGCTGGACAGAGTAATCTTGGATGTAGGTCCTTGCCGTTCATGACTTTGAATACTTCTTGCCAGTCCCTTCTTGCCTGTAAGGTCTCATTTGAGAAATCAGCTGACAGTCTTATGGGAACTCCTTTGTAGGTAATTGTCTCCTTTTCTCTTGCTGATTCTAAGATTCTCTCCTTATTTTTAGCCTTGGGTAATGTAATGATGTTGTGCCTTGGTGTGTGCTTCCTTGGGTCGAACTTCTTTAGGACTCTCTGAGCTTCCTGAACTTTCTGGAAGTCTATTTCCTTTGCCAGATTAGGGAAGTTCTCCTCCATTATTCATTCAAATAAGTTTTCAATTTGTTGCTCTTCTTCTTCTCCTTCTGGTACCCCTATAATTCAGATTTTGGAATGTTTAAAGATGTCCTGGAGGTTCCTAAGCCTCTCCCCATTTTTTTGAATTCTTGTTTCTTCATTTTTTCTGGTTGAATGCTTTTGCTTCCTTGTGGTCCACACTGTTGATTTGGGTCCCAGTTTCCTTCCCATCACTATTGGTTCCCTGTACATTTTTCTTTATTTCACTCAGCATAGCCTTCATTTTTTCATCTAATTTTAGACCAAATTCAACCAATTCTGCGAGCATCCTGATTACCAGTGTTTTGAACTGTGCATCTGATAGGTTGGCTATCTCTTTGTCACTTAGCTGTATTTTTTTTTTTTTTGGAGCTTTGATCTGTTCTTTCATCTGGGTCATTTTTTTTTCTTGGCGTACCTGTTACCTGTAAGGGGCGGAGCCTTAGGTGTTCACCAGGGCATGACAACCCTCTTCGCTGTGTTGTGACACTGTCTGTGGGGAAGGGGTCCGAGAGAGAAAACAATGGCGCTTGCTCCACTCTCTGCCAGATTTCAGTCACTCCCCCACTACCCACAAGCAAAGTAGGCCCTTCTGTGCTGATTCCCAGGTGGGCAAGCTTGTGTACATTCTAGGACCCTGTGGGTCTCTCAACTAACTCCCCTGTGAGGCTGGGAGTTCCTCCTGCTGCCGCCTCCACCCCTGCAGGTGTTTTCAATCAGAGGTTTGAGGCTTTATTTCCCTGCGCTGGAACCCTGGGCTGTGTGGTCCGTTTCACTCCCAAACTGTTCCTTTATCCACAAGAATGTGGGACCACCTGCTCTACCAGCCTCGGTCTCTCTGGGTCCGCCAGCTGCTGCCTTGCTGCGAGCCCTCTCCACCCAGCTGTGTGGCTCCGCCCCTCCTACTGGTCTGGATAGATGTTTCTTCTTTAAATCCTTGGTTGTCAGACTTCCATACAGTTTGATTTTCTGTCAGTTCTGGTTGTTTTTTGCCTTTAAATTGTTGTTGTCCTTCTTTTAGTTGTGTGAGGAGGCACAGTGTGTCTACCTACAGCTCCATCTTGGCCGGAAGTCCTTATCTACCATTTAAATGTATTGAATAATACAGTGTATTGTCTTGGCCTGACTGGAACATTATGAATATGGAAAAGTGGAGAGGGAAGTTCTGTGACAATATTCATAATTTATTTTTTCAATTTCTGGGTGATGTTTTATTTAATACTTTTAATTTATAATTATTAATTTACAGAAAAATCATTCTAAAGTACTTTAATCAAGATAGAATCTATTTAAGTTGAGTACCTAAGCTATACAATACTTGGATTTAATAAACTGTAAAAAGTTTGTCTATTATAATTACGTTATTTCATTATAATTGTCAAGTAGAACAACTTATTATGTTTTATTAGTAAATATTAAATATATCAGTTCTTAAAATGATATTGTTTACTTTTTTCTAATTAGAGTACTATGTTCAATATTAGTAATAAAATTTTTGTTCATGTATTTAAATAATAGTTCATTTTCATGTTAATAATATTTACAAGTCCTTAGAAAAATTGTAGGTTACTGATAAATATGAATTTTTTATTACTATTCATAGGGAAGTGAAAAAAAACAGAATATATTTTAAAGATTGTAGAGGCCCTGTGATTGTAACTATTTGAATACCTGTGGGTGTTTTAAGAGCAAAGAGTAAGAACATATTCTGAAAAGACACTAGTTGTTAAATTAAAGTTGTCATGTTATTCTTGGGCATATTGTTCAACTTATAACCCGAGTTTCAATACTCAGTATACCTATTTTGAAATATCTAAATAAGGCAAAGTAGCTTTAAAATTGTTTCCTATTACCCTACTACATTCAGTTTGAAGGAGAATTTTAATGTCCTGAATCCCTCAAGTTAATTAGTTAATTAATTACTTAACTTTCCTTTAATATTTCTCTGAATGAGCCAAAGTCAGATCAGTTAATTTATAACTAATAGGAGAGTAAAAGCCTAGTGTTTAAGTCTCATCTCATTTTACTTACATCCACAAACATGAGTCAGGTCTTAATGTCAGTAAGTTTTAACAGATTGAAATACTTTAAGTGAATCAGTCTCAGTCAAAGGGAAACTCTTCTAAGGCATATATTAACTTTCATTGAATTTTGTCTTTAAGGCAGAATTTTTTCCATTAGCTTTAGTAGCATTTTATTACTTTGTTCTGAAATTCCAGCTTCTTAAATTTAATGTATAAATGTAATTTAAGAAGAATTAATTTCAGTTTAAGGCAATTCCTTAAAATTGAACTTAATTGATGCCTCAATATCAAACTATAAAATTTAGCAAGCACATTTAATATTGTATGTCAACCATAATAAAAAAATTTAGTATAAACATTTATTATTTATTAGACTTATCTTCTTTTCTAGAATTCAGTTGCACTACATTCTGAATTATGGACTATAATGTTATTTTAAAATCTTTTTAGTAATAACTTTAATTAATCATTTTTCATCAATTACCTAATGAGAAGACCATCTATTTTGAGGAAAAGAGGCCGAGCAAAAGAAAAATAATAGCTTAGAGTAGTTGAGTGCAATATCCAACTTAAAAGAATCCAAAGAGTCATGTATTAATTTGTCAGCATTTTACTCAAATTATGGGAAGGAAAGAATGAAAAATTATGTGGAGTAGAAAAGTTATTGAAAATTAACTGGAAATGGCATTATAGTCAAATGTTGAGCTTTTCAATGGGATGTCCACCCCTCCCCCAACATATGTGTTGTAGGTGGGCTACAAGACCTCCCTCTCATACCTGGAACATGCCACATGCCTATGAACACATACCCAAACCTAGAGTCTCGTTCTCAGAACCGAAAACACCATGTCTGCCTGGCCTGTGTAAGCCATTTCATGGCCCAAGTTCTAGTCCACAGCAATGTAGTAGCATATCTTTAAAAAGGAAAATAATAAATATTCTAAAGAAAGCTCTCTATTTTTTGTGTAAGTTAAGGAAGGCCTTACCTTCAATGTTGGAAATAAAAGTTAAACTTCCGGTTTTTTCCTGTTTCCTGAAGTCCTGCCCATAGCTGACTTTGTTATTGATTTCTTACTAGGAAATCAATTTTATATATATAAATACACACACACACTAGTACAGAGAGATCCCAGGCCATTTTGACTGATTCATAAATAAGTGGTCATCATTCACTTTGATTGACGGCATCTCATTCTGTAGAAACAATAAATCTGACCAAAATCAATTATTTGAGTTCCTGTGGTCACAAACATTAGATTCTTTTATTATTCTCAACAGCACACCACTAATCCCTTCCTTCCTTTTCTGACATGTTTTGGAAATTTGAGTGAGACCCATAGACAACCACACAGTAGATAAAAGAAGGGAGTGGCCCAAGACAGAAAATTGACATAGTGAAGTCACGCCTAAGCTAGTCACATTTCTATGATATTTATGATATTCTTGCTGAAATTCCCATTATTTTGATAGAGAAAAAAAAACTTCTTTGAAATCCCATCAAAGGAAAACCATTGTTAAGGAGAAGGAAGACAGTTGGTAAAGAGTTGAAGACCTAATCCCATAGCCTGAGGCAAGTTACAGATTCCCAGGTCCTACCAGACACCTAATATACTGACAATGATCAGTTTAGAATGGAGAAATAGTAGAGATATTTATTTATAGATGATATACATGGCTAAATGCAGTAGAGATGTACATTTTATCTAATGGAAATATAGTATAAAAATAGATACAGTGGTGCTGGAAATGCAGTTAAGTTCCTCACTTGGGACCTTACAGAGGAAACCTATCATTCCATAGCTGGTCTAACAAGATTCTCAGGTTTTATGGGGTTGAGTATAAATAAAAAAAAAATTCATTTAGACTAAATTCCCATTTGTTCATATATATACTACTTATTTGTTAAGTAACAAATCTAAAACATTTTTCTAGGATTGACCATCCCAAATATTTCCAATAACTGCCTGAGATGCTTACATATATGGTTAGACAATGTTTTACTCCTTCTAATGTAATGTTCCAGAGATGAATGACTTAATGAGAGCATTGCCTGCAGCTCAGAAATCCATCAATTTGGCTACTCTTGCCTTTCTGCTCCCGTTGGCCCCTGCTGCTTTGTCTCTTGTGAGCAGAATGCTCACTGCTACTGATGTATCCTCCCCATGAACCTTCAGTGCTCTTCTCCCTTTCTATGCTGTCAGAAAGTCCTTCCTGCGTTTCATGATCAGCTGGTGTGGAGGAGCTTCCCACAGAAGAGCCTGTATGAAGAGGAGACATGGGTGCAGAGAGAGGTTGAGGTTAAGTAACTTGCCTTACATTGCAGTAATTGCAGTGTTAGTGAAGACCAGAGCCCAGATCTTGGTGATTACCCTGTTCTCCCTGTAACCAGAAAATTAAATGTATCTTGTCCAACTTTAATTAGAATTGGTTTCATACAGTTACTTGTTAAATAAGTATCAACTTCAGACATAGTAATAGGTGGATTTTCATAAGTGGAGCATGAAAATAGTAACTGTTCAGAACTTACATTTGAGAGTACTGCTAATTCCCCTCAATTTTCCCAGAACTAAGTCCAGACCACTAAAAGATGGCGGCTGAAAGCAGAATCCTATGTGGTAGATACTTGGCTACATTGCCTGATACTCTATCCAACCCAAATTGTCTTGTTTGCTCCTGTGCGTTAGTTTTTAAATTAATAATCACAATGAAGAGCATTTGGTAATCACTGGGAGGTACAAAGCCAGCTATTTTCTTCCTACCATTAGGCCTACCCTGGAATCACGTATAAACCGTTCTTTTTCTCCCAGGTTAGGCTTTTGTTGAGCTGGTTCACATTTGTGCTTTTGATTTTCTATTTTTATTTTAATAGTTATTTGTTTCCAGTGTTGTTCCTACAGGCTTTGTTGTCTAGACCAGGAGGTAGGTCCCCTTCAGTTGTATCTCATTGTGAGTTATCTTTATTCTATTTGAAAGACTCGTTCAAATACACATCACTGAAGATGTCCTGTGTGATACCAGAAGTTGCTGGGTACTTTTATTATGTCTGAGATAATCAATGTTGTTACAAGAAGAAAAATACATGTCACATTTCCTTGGAGAAGATAGAAAAAATATGTAATTAGATATCTAGGCATATAGGTTTTTCGACTGGTGAAATACATACTATATGTGTTAGTTATTATTAATTCTTTTTTAAAGTTTGTGAGAATGAATTAAAGAATACATTGTAAACAGGGCTGCTTATGAAATAAGAAATTGAAACTTAGAGCAGAAAGTGTATATTGACCTACAAAAATGGAACTATGTTGTCATTTAGCCACTGATGCTATTCTTAACAGGACAGAGATGTGTGTTTTTATCCTGCCTATCAATAAATAAAGTTAGGTTTAAAACAAAGGTTTATTCGAAGCTCTGGTGGTCAGGGTTCATAGTTGCGAGAGTAATGGGATGCTACTTTGTATATTGGTTTTGGCAGAGATCAGTTTAGAAGTTGCCGTGTACCTAAGGCAAAGTGGGCTGCTAGCATCTGTGCCAGCATTGGAGAACCCCAACTTCAGTTTTATAAGCCACTGAGGCTGGGCCCTGGGGGTGGAAGACAAGGAATCCTTTGTTTAGAGTTCTTTATGGTTCCTGCAGGGGGATGCAGTATAATGTCTCTTTCTTTCCTCTTGTCAAAAGAGGGGAACGTCAAGAGTTCAGCCCTAAGATCTCCAGACTCATCTACAAAAGACAAGGCTCCATTTCTCCTTACCTGTCCTTACCTGTCCTCCTTCAGTCATCATCTCTGCAGTCCCGAAGGGGCTAGCCCCTCTGGCTCATGAGAATAGAAGTGAGGACTCAAAGAACGAAGTAGGCCAAGAGAAAGAGGGGCTAAGTAAATCCCCACTCTCCATCTGTTCTCAGACTTTCACGATGTCAAGCTTGAACTAGTACAGAGCTGGAGGGTATGCAGAAAGTCCAAGTTAGAGAGATCACAAGGCTTTCATTTAGTTTTGGTTTAATTATTGAACTGGGCATTTTAATTGCAGAAGTGGGACTGTTCTTGTGATTGGCGATAGGGAACCGGAAAAGCTGTGAAATGTGCCCCAACTTCAACAGAAAAAAGATAACCTATCACATAGGCTGTAGGGGCCACTGTGAGAAGGAATACAGTTGATTTATAGCTACCCCATATAAGTCTGCTGATTCAATAAACCATTGCTGTAAGCAGAAGAGAGCAACTCTGGCTGATTTTGAGGTAATGAAAGAAAGGAAGGAAAGAGGGAAAGAAGGAATGAAAGAGGGAAGGAAGGAAGGGAGGGAGAGACGGGGAAATGGGAAGGAAGGAAGGCAGGCAGGCAGGAAGGAAGGAAGAAATAAAAAGAGAAAGACAGAAAAAATTCTTTTTTTAAGATTTTATTTATTTTAAGAGAGGGGAAAGAGGGGAAGAGAGAGAGAGAAACATCAATGTGTGGTTGCCTCTCACATGTCCCCCTGGGGTCCTGGCCCACACCCCAGGCACGTGCCCTGAGTGGAAATCGAACCGACAATCCTTTGGTTCACAGGCCAGCACTCCATCCACTGAGCCACACCAGCCAGGACATAAAAAGAATCCTTATAGACTTGATTTTAGGCTGCAGAATGAAGTGTAGAAAACAGGACTAATGAAGCTAAACAACCTGGAAGAGCATACCCACAATTCCTTAGAAGCCAGTGAGGCCAGGGTTGCCACATCAACAGCCATGGCACACTGAATTTCCCAGTGTGCCCTGCTGTTGTTCACGTCAAACATAGGGTCCTGTCACGGGCACAGTTGCTCCTATATCCCAGGAAACTCGATATCGTGGCTGCTGCTTCACCACATGCTACTAGAATGGCTCCTCCCTTGCCCTTCCTTCTTTGCATCAATAGCTACCACTTCCAAGTTTATGGTGGATGCGCTCATTTGGGTGAATCCGTGGCATGTGTTCGCACTCTCTCTACAAAGTAAGCCAAGGAAGCTAGGAGAGAATGTATCTAGCTTTTTTTTTTTCTTTTTCTTTTTTTTTTTTTTTTTTTGGTGGGATATGGGAAGTATCCAAAATATCTGGATAAAAATCAAATGTTAGCCCTCACACTTGATGATTGACAACTATTTACATATTTTTTCAAGTATGTACAGATCCCAAAGCAAAGAACCATGATGTAAGAAGTCCAGTTTCTGAGGCCTTGTTTGACTCCTCAAAGTTGTGCCCTTTTCTTTTTTAGTTAGCTCCCTCCCAGCACTGCTGGCTGGCAAGATATGCATATTTGTTATTTCAAGAGCCCCTGTTGGCAAATTGGCCAGGACAGTCCAACTTTATTAGGCAAATAGTTAAATCAACAAACTGTTTATTGATTTGATGATTTATAGTATGAAATAAGCTTTGAAATGTTATTTATGCCTAGTGAACTGAATATAATTTCCTTTGTGATTTATCTGAGAACTTCATTGTGTCTACTACAGTATCATGGGTTATTGTACAGCCATGGAAACAAAATTATGCCTCTTCCTTTCTATTAGTACCACTCTGGCCACCCCGCCACCTGTAACAGTCATTTACCTTACCCACCCCCCCCACTCCACATTCACCACCGCTACTTTTCAGTATGTGCTTGGCATTGAAGCCAGAGCAACTTTTATAAAGTCAGATTTGTTTCGATAGCACTCTGCAAAGGTGTCTTCAAAGGTGCCTCACTGCCTATTAGCCACAAGGCCCTTTTCCACCGAGCCCTGCCCACCCCACAGGCCTCACACCAGACTTCTCTTGTTTCCCTGCCTTTGCTTCAGCCATGCGACTTTTGATTCAGTTCCTGTATTTCACAAGGGCTCTGCCTGTACCGAGGGCTCTGAATGCGACACCCTTTGTCTGAAATTCTCTTCAGCCAGCCCTCGCCAAATCCATCATATGTACTGCCCTCCTCAGGGACAGCTTCCCTGCTGCTACAGACTGGGGTGTGGTCCATCTTTACAGGTTCTCATAGCATCCTGTACCTTCCTCCTAGCACTTACCATACGATAAGTAAATGACTTTTAACAAATTGTGTAAGTCATTAATTATTTAATGTTTATTTCATCAGAATATAAGCTTCACAAGGATAAAGTTAATGCTGGCCAGCCTTCCTTCCTTCCTTCCTTCCTTCTTTCCTTCTTTTATCCCCTCTCTCTCTCTTTCTCTCTCTCTGTCTCTCTCACTTCCTATTGAAAACTCAGTGCCTAAGGTAATGGGTGGAAGATATTAGATAGATACTGATTAAATTTCCATTGAATGAATGATTAAGAGAGGAAGAGAAATAGTAAATCTTTAATGAAGACTATAAGATGTCATAAAAATGATCACATGTATAAGCAAGAAATGTATTTTAAATTATGTACACTCTCATTTTTAGACTGGAAAGGCATATACCCGAATTTACTAAAAGTTTCATCTAGATTATTGGTGTTATTTTTAATATCCTTTCTTGTACTTTTCCATATTTCCCTGTTATGTTTGATAGCTGCTAAGGAACAAAAATATATTTAAGTACACAATTTGGCATTGGATACACCAGTCCCCTTCATATTAGCTTGGTGAATTGAAACACTCCTTTATTGATATTGCATATATACAGTATGTATATATATCTGCAAACAAGAATGTTATCTGCCCTTATTTTATTGTTGATTTATACAACATGAGTAAGTTAGCAATGGTTGTATGCATAAAATGTGTGGTTGTATGGAAAATACTTTGTGAAAATTTCACATATAATTCACTAATTTATGATTAAACATGTAATTCCTTATTGAAATGCAAATTTTCAGTCTCAATTCTTGAAAACTAAGTAATGGAGAAGAAAAGATATAATTCTATATATTATATTTTGTTTTCTATATATGTTAGGTTTACTTTAAGAATAATGACTTTGTTAATATAAACAATATAACTTATTGAAAAACATACTTATAACACAAAATTATATTGGGTTGGCTAAAAGTCCATATTTTTTTCCATAAAAAAAGAAACACTTTCCATTTTCACCAATAACTCTATTGATTTGAATATTTTGAGTATGTTGGCTATCTCCTACATGGTAGAATGTCAATTGTTCTCAATTAATGTCTCAATTTGATTGCTGTCAACTTCAACTGGTCTACCTGACCATGGAGCATTGTCCAGTGAGAAATCTCCAGCAAAAAACTTCCCAAACCACTTTTGACATGTTTAATCAGTCACAGCACCTTCTCCATGCACTGTACAAATATTTTTTTTGCACTTCAGTTGTATTTTTACCTTCCTTGAAATAATAAAGCATAATATGCCAAAAATGTTGCCTATGTTCTTCCATCTTCAATATTAAAGTGGCTACACAAAAAAAATCACCAATTTTGATACTTTTATTTTATTTTATTTAAATTTTAATCATATATTTTATTTAACCCAGTATATCCAAAGTATTATTTCAACATGTAATCAATATGTTAAAAATAGAGATATTTTGCATTCTTTTTGTAAACAAGTTTAAGGAATCTGGTGTGTGTGTTACTTTTACAGCAAATTTCAATTCAAACCATCATAATTTTTTAAATGCCCTCTGAGGTGACAGCTGTCACAATGCAATCTAATAAAATTTTTTCAAATGATGTTAAAGACAACTAAGTACTACTACAGCCATCTTATGTAAAAAAACAAATAAATTTTTGGCCAACCCAATATTTATGAAGTGGAGATATTTGCTCATGATCATGAAATTGAATTAGATATTCACTCTAGATCTAATAATGATGAAAATGAGGACTCTAGATGAATTTTTATATCATTGTTGATTTCTAGGAAATGTTCTAAGACAGAAAATAAAATTATTGGTATAAACTTAAAAATATTGATAAAATTATAAAATGAGATATTTTAAAATATAAATATATTGATAAAATATATACTTATAATAAATATTAAATACTAACACATTAAAAACCCTTAGACTCTAGGAAAAAACTTCTAGAATGTTTGGAATAATATGAAAGTAATTGAATATCAGTTATGCAATTACTACAAAAATTAATAGTTTTCAAATAATAATGGTAATAAAATATTTCACTCAATTTTTAAAAATACATGAAATATTAAGGAAAACATTTATATATGACAGAATCCAAATTAAGACTACATTTATTTATATCTAAGAATGTAATATGCATTATGAATTAATGTAAAGTACATACCATGTTATTGAATGAATGCATCTAACATAAAATATAATATATATCAAATGAATAAATGAATTTAATGGAATCACATGTCATTCCCTGGGTTCTGTGTTTATATATATGTGTATTTTAAATTGAGAAAAGTTACCTAATATAGACATTAACTGGAAGACAGATCCTGGGAATGACCTAGAAAGTGTGAGATAAGATGGCAGCAAGGGACTGGGGTGGAGTGAGTTGTTTTAATAGAATTTGTAAGCTAAAACACTACTGTGTCACATTAATATGACTTTGCATAGGAATAGGCAAATTCATACAATGAACAGATAAACCAGAAATAGATTCTAATACATGTGAGAACTTAATATATGATAAGTCAGTGCTCAGTTCATTGTGATAGAATACAACATTAAGAGCTGTTGCTATTACTGTATCTCCATGAGAAATGAAACAAAATTAGACTTGTAAAACACATGTGTTCAAAATTCTGTTCTTGATGGAGGGGTGTCCAACCTTTTGGCATCTCTGGGTCACACTGGAAGAAGAGTTGCCTTGGGCCACACATTAAATACACAAACACCAGTGAAAACTGATGAGGAGAAAAAGGTTTTAAGTAAATTCACAGTTTTGTGTTGGGCCACATTCATATCCATCCTTGACTGTATGTGGCCCGCAGGCCCCAGGTTGGGCACCCCCAGCACTGTAAAGACTCCACATTCATTGAGGGGACAACTAGACCTGCTTTACCATACTTTAACCACCAACGCCACACACAAAAAGGTAAACTTATTTCATTATGTAAAAATTCGTTTGTCTAAGAAAAAATATCTTAAACAAATTAATAGAAAAATAGTCATCAAAAGGTTATACTCTATAATATTTAAAGAGACTTTAGAGTTTTTAAAGGAAAAGAAAACTAACTTAAGAGAAAAATAAACAAAGAATATGAGATAGCAGTTTAGGGAAGCAAAAGTCTAGGTGGCCATTTAGCAAATGAAAACACTCAAAATATACTAGTTGCCATCAAGTGCATTTGGAACTGACAGTGAGCTGCAACCTTACACAATCAAAATGCAAAAAAATTTAGAAGAGCAAATTATCTATTATGCTTGAGATGTAGGAAACATGCTTGTGGTGAAATATATATTTTTCTAGAAAGAAACCAGGCAAAATCACTTAGAACTACCTGCAATCCAGCTTCTCAGTTATAAAAATTTCTCCCATCAAAATGAAGCCATCAGTTTGAAAGTACTGTGCATGTTCAGAGACCATTAGCATGGCATTATTCCCAGAGGCAAAACCCTGAAAATAAAGTCAGTACACACAACACAATATGCAGATGATGTACACTTGAAACCTATATAGTTTTATAACCAATGTCACCACAATAAATTCAGTAACTTTTTTAAAAATGAAAATAAGAATTAAAAATTGAAGCAGGATTAAAAATAATGAGCTCAGTACCCATAAAAGAGTAACGGTTAAACCAATTATATGTATTCATGATTAGGGTTCTGATACAACATTAAAAATCAAAGAATTAGTGCTCTAACTTGGGTTTATTTCTATGAGCTATTTTGTATGAGTACAGAAAAAATTTTTAAAAATGTGTTATATAATTAATTTTTATGGAAAGATAAAATTATTGTGCATGCACTTTGAGGGTGTATACATATATATATGCATGTGTGCGTGTGTGTGTATGAATATATGTGCCTGAGGAAAAACATAGAAAAATACTATAATGTTGACATGGTTATATGGGGAGATAAGAGTATGAAAGATAGTGTAAACAGAGGCAGCTAGTAAGAAGAAAACTACTCAAATTTATAAAATATATATAATGTACACATTATATATGTGTCATATATACCCATTATTACATATGTTATGCATATATTATATGATGCAATGATCTTATATCCTTCATATGCATTATATAAAAATTATAATGTATATAATATATGAATTATAGATATACATCATCACATATGTTTATAATATAATGCAATGTTATATAATGAATATATAAATCTATACATTACATACACATTAATTACTATTATGTGCACATGCATGCATGTGTGTGTACATACATATATGCACATATATACACACAAAAAAAATGCAGGTCCTTTGTTATCATCGTTTTTCAAGTGTTTCATAGAAAGTTGTTTAGTAAAAGGAAAAAGGAAAATCTTGAGATAGTTTTTCTAGGCCAACTGAAAGTTCAGAAACTATTTTCCCAGAATGACCTGCAGAATCATCAAAATAATATTGTCTTAAGAGTTAAAAATGCGATCACATATATAATTTTAATTATAGAAGATACTGTGCATTCTAGTTTGTGTGAATAAATGAGTAAGAATGAAATTTCAAGCAAGAATCTATATCAGGCCCTGGCTGGTGTAGCTCAGTGGATTGAGCGCGGGCTGGGAACCAGAGGGTCCCGGTTCGATTCCCAGTCAGGGCACATGCCTGGGTTGCGGGCCAGGTCCCCAGTGAGGGCCATGTGAGAGGCAACCATACATTGCTGTTTCTCTCCCTCTCTGTCTCCCTCCCTTCTCTCTCTCTAAAATAAATAAATAAAATCTTAAAAAAAAAAGAATCTATATCATATAGAGAGCTTCATTCTTATAAATGTGCCATCTCGAGAATTTGGTTGTAAGTACTAATTTTGTCTGTTTTATTTTATGGAATATCAGATAAAATTACTCATTGCTCCAAAGTCACTCTGCAGGAAAAAATACAAAATGTATCATGTCAATACTTGCACAAAATTTCTCACTGATTTATCTCAGAAAACTGTGTTTTTGTGTTGTTGCCAGCAGGAAGAGCTATAAAGCATTGATGCTGATGCTTTGTTTACAGTGAAGTCCCTTGTTCTTGATTGTTGATATGTCTAACTCTTAATTAGTTTTTCTTTTGTGTAACTTCAGGTCAACTTAATTTTGTTCAGGCTATTTAGCACTATCTATTGTTACATTTGTCCTATAGTTATAGTAGTAACAGAAGTTTTTACTCATCAAGTAAAAAACTAATATGCTTGTCTAGCTGTAGTGCCTCTAGTGTATTGAGTTGTTATTTTTTTTAAGAAAACAAATTTGGACTTCTTTTTGCATAGGAATATTAAGATTTCTGGAACTTCCAGAAGGAAAGACTACATCCAGTACAATAGTTAGTATGTCTTTGCCATCTGGGTTTTCAGATTCATTTGGTTTAATTCAAAGATTAAAGACAGAAAAATTGGACCAAATGGTAGAATAAACCTCTGTGGAGAACATGCTTCTGCTGTGATTATTTTTGAGATTAATTGATTCTTTAACTTGGAACTACTCCCCGTGACTTCAGTTGCAGTTAATAACTGATTAACCATGAGCACATAGATTAATTGTTCCAGTGCATGTGGGTTAACTCTTTCATGTCACTAGAGTCCCCCGGTTTACGTGTAGAGTAGACTAAGCAAATGCTTTCATGATTTAGTGAACCTCACCTCAAACAGGTCTCTCTAATGTATGAGACAGGTGGCTCCTATTATCATCATACTTTATTTTGTTAAAATGACTTTAATTTGTCATTTCCTGGCATATTTAATCAAACATAAAGTTACCAGAATAGTATTTTAGTTATAAAGGGGTACTTGTTGCATTTATGGGGCAAAAAGTAATTATTTTCAGATTACCATACTGGTGTGTATGAGGAACATTGCTGAAAATTGACATTGATTATATTTGTTACAGATTAACCTTTCTTTACATTATTAGATTATTATTGATTATTTACATCCATTAGGGTGGGCCGTAGGGATACAAATATGATGGATATGGGTATTATGTACACAGAGCTATATTTTATAAAATACCATATTAGATATGTTATTAAATAGATTTAAAACAACTGCTCAAATATCTAATAATATAATAATATAATAAACAATTGATATTATTTTTGAATGTGAAGAATTTTGAGCTCCGTTAAACAATAGAAATCATATGCTCTTTACTTCAAAGAACATTTTGCATTTGTTGATTTATATTATCTCTAGATATTTGAATTTTACTACTTAGCTTATAAAATTAAAAGAAATTTAAAAAGAAATAAGTGCAGATAAAGTATCAGCAATAGTAGAAAATAGTCTAATATGATTTTATAATATTATAAAAGTGATTTTATATGAAAATTTACTATTGAATGAATATAGAGAGGGATCTTATGCTCCCTGAACTATAAAGACTAGAAAATTAGCAATGGTAACCTCGAGGTCCTTGTATAAAACTGAACTGCAGGTACTCTGCCCAAATCCTGGGAGTGTTGGAAGATCCCTCTCATAAAGATTGTCCTTAGCTGGAAAGAGGTCCCTAACCCAAGGTCAAATCCCCTCACTAGGGAAGCCTTAACCTAGTAATTGATTAGTGTTCTTGTAGAGCAAGTCAATAGGACAGTCTGAAAGACAATCTCAACTCTGTAGCTCCTTCTGGATCATCTGGAGACTTTGTAGTGCTGCATCACAGTTTAATTCCTTTGACTGCTTAAAACTGCTTTTTTTTTTTTTTATATATATATATACCACCATAAGAATTGGTTCTAAGGGCATTCCCCAATAAATTTCCTACATGCATTATTTTCATCAAAGAATCATATTTTTAAGGTCTGAGGAAGTACACTCTAAAATAGAATGTTAGTGATAAAGATAGAGATAGAGGGAGTTTAGCCCACTAACTGGCAGGCAATAAAAACCCATTGCCGATGATGGGTGGACCGCTGATGTCCCTTGAATGTGATAGTAAAAGTGTTAAAACTTGCACTGGTGGTGAACAAAGATAGGTACCAGCAGGAAGTAATGCATTGTGAATTCAATACCTCAGACTTTTGAGGAATTCAAGGGAAAGCAATCATTTTAATGACAATGAAATCAGTTTCTGCTGGGTTCTATTCAAGAGTGGCGAAAAAGAATGAAAGGCTGAATGTGATCAATCCTGAGTTGAGGTAATGGTCTGAGAAGAAGACCTCTTTAACAGAATATGAAGGGACTTTGTCTTCTCTAGCCACAGGTCACAAAGGCTGATAATAATGCTTAGAACTTGTTTAAGATATAGCAGAGCTTCAGAAAAGCTCATATCCTAAAACCAGCTTCTGAACCATGGTTGGAAAAGTAGAACTCTGACTTGGGCAGTGGAGTACATCTGGATTTATAATTTTAGGAAGCTTAAAACCATAGATCTCCCTAAATCTTCTAGGCTTAAAAAAGTGGTCCCAATTAGAGGCTATCACTTCCATCTCACTTAAAGATGATGCAGAAACGTCTGCCTTTTATGTTAATACATATACCCTAGCCTCCATTCCAGGCTTTCAGATCAATACATAAGGTCAGTGGAAGACATTATTTGTCCACGGAAATGCTGCATGTAGGAGAAAAGTGGGACCATGCTTCAAACAAGCTGCACAAGCTGGTCAATATTTACTGGCAGGAGTCAGGAGAATATGTATGGAGCTGGATCCCGAGGCAGCTCCATCAAGTGGGATGAAGAATAAAATTGAATAAGATCAGGTATGGAGAGAAAGATCAAATGGAAATGAAGAATAAATGTTTATTGACATGGCAGCATCATCTCATGATACAAGATTTAGCATGTTGGCAAGAATAGCAGGAGAGAGTTCCTGCTAGTAGGATAGCTCTCAGAAGCTTGAGTAAACAGTGGTTCCCACTAAAAGAATTATAAATGCCAGAGTTTCCGCGCAGATAGTAGGAAAAAAAGGATCAAAAGACTATGATGTGTGAATACTTAACAGAAAAATCATCAACTCAATATATTCTGTGTAAAAGCTTGGAGGACACTGCAAAAACACCCCTAAAGAATGTGCTGATGACTGAGATAAAAGCATCATTGAGAAGCTAAGAGGTAACTGTTCTCTGCAGGCAAATGTTGATGGCAAGAGAAGCTATTACAGAATTGGGCTCCCCGATAGAAATGGGGATTCCGTGATCTCAAGATAATAGAGGCCAGGTGGCAGTGCTTAGCTGTCATAAGCAATGTGGGCTCAATTGTCTTAATGAACTATTTCAAATCTGTGCAGCACTCTGAACTCATAAAGAGCTATGCTGATGGTTAATAGATCATACCATCTCTTGGAGTAAAATAAATGGGTAATCAATAAGGATGTTACCCAGTCTACTACAATGAAAGAAATCAGATGGTCAGTCAGTAGTCTGAGTGTAGGTACATAATAAAAATTTACGACTCTTTCCTCAATTTCTGCTGAGGTAATTTTCAGAACTAGAACTCTTTGATTGAGGGGAAACTGAGTCACCAGAAAGAGCCCTGTAACACCATACCACAGCAAGTAAAAATGGTAATAATTCCCCAGTTCTTTCTCCAAAGAACCTATATCTATTTACTTGAATAACCATATACTAGGAAAGTGAACTTCTGAAACATTTTGAAGATTATTATACACAGGGTCCAAGCTTACCTCGATACCTAAGATCCTACAGAATCATTATGCCCTTATGCTATTAGATTTGGGCATATAGGTGCCAGGTAATAAATGGGATCATGATCCACAACTGGCTCATTTTGTGTCTTCCAGTCCACAAATCCACCCTGTTTTCATTTACCTAGTTTTCAATTGTGTAATTAGAATGGATATACCTTCTAGTTGTAGAAACTCTACCGATTCCTTGGCTCTGAGGGTGAGAGCTATCCTAGTCAGAAGTCCAATCTGAAGTCTCTGAAATGTTCCCACTTCCAGCTGAGACATAGAAAACATAATACAATATCCCAGGGGGGATGGCAGGTTTAATGCCACCCATACAATCTTAAAAGATGTACTAGGGGTAGTCTATCTCATATTCCATTTATTGATATGTTGTCTCCTGCTGAAACCAGACACCCTGGAGAATGATACTGGACTATCAAAAACTCACCCAAGTAGTTCCCTGGTTGCAGTTTATGTGAAATATGGTATTTTTGCTAGAGTAAATTAACTTGGGTTCATGCATGGCATGTGTCCAGTGATCTAGTTTAGTGTGCTTTTTTCCCCATGTCTTTTAGAAAAGAAGATCAGATATAATTTGCATTCATTTTAGACAGACAATAGTATACATTTTCAGTCTTACCCTAAAGCTAAATTAACTCTCATACTTATTTTCATAACATAGCCCAAAGGGATGTGAGCCATGTGGACATTTTACTAAATACAGTATGGTTTTACTGTATCAGTGAGATCATGTTCCTCACTTCAGATGAAGAGAGGTAGCTAATACAATGGATAGCTTAGAAAGACACACATAAATCCAGAGGGCTGGAATAAGACTATGAAGATTCAGTGACCTGCAATATTAGTAAAATATTAGAGATCCAGTGGTCTGGAGCTGGCCAGGACATTCCCTCCAAAGTAAAGCACAAGTTACCGCATCTCGCAATTCCCATCCTTCAGAAGGAAACACAATGCCTGCTAGGTATCTTTGGGTTCTGGGTCATAATCCATCCTTGTAAATACCATTCCAATTCATTTAGCAGGTGATTTGATAGACTATCAGCTTCAACTAAATCTCAAAGTAAAAAATGGTTCTGTAGCAGGCCCACACTGTGATGAAAGTGGCCCTGATCCTTGTCACACAACCCTGGAGAATCGATGACATTAGCTATATTAGTGCTGGAAAAGATATTGTGTGGTTTACAGCAATCTCTATAAAGAATTGTAAAGTAAATGTTCAGAATTATGAGTGAGGCCATGCCTTCTGCAGAAAGGAATTATACACCATTCATAAAGTAGCTCCGAGTATACTATGGGACATTGGTATAAGTAGAATGTCTAAATATGCAACATCCAAAGACAATCCAGCCCGAACTGCCAGTCAGAAGTTGGATTTTGTTATTTCTACAACACCCACTCATAAAATAAGGTAGACTCATCAGGAGTCTGTCATTAGATAGAAGTGGTACAACCAGGGTGAGGCATGGCCAGGGACAAAGAGCCCAAGTTAGCTGTACAACCAGGTGCCCAGACCCCCGTGACACCTATCAGTGTCCTACCAGTGCTTCTTCTCAGTCCTTACCTGGCTGCAGAGAGGGTCGCTTATGAATGGATAGAGGAGAAAAAAGGCTAAGCCACTTTCATGGTGGTCAGCTCAGTGTATGTACACAGGTTAAAAATTAGGCTGCTACTTTATGATAACCCCACTCTAGGATTTCCCCGATAGACAAGAATACGGGAAAATCTTCCCAGTGGGTAGAACTTTGCTTTAGGTGGTATACTTAGTCAACCACTTTGTGTAGAAAGAGCAGATCTGTTCAAATATTTTGGCGGACCTATGGGAGTGGTAGGAGGTGTGATAATACTTCTATTGTATATTAAAAAGATAAACCACAAAACAATGAAGTAGACAGAGTAATGCAGAGCTGATACCAACCAGCTTCTGTCATTGCCCGTCCTTAGCTGGCACAACAGGCTCATGAAAAAAAAAATAGTCATAATGGTAAGAATGGAGGCTATTCATAAGCTCAAATCACGGGTTATCATTGCAAAGACTGGCATATCCACTGCCACTACTGAATATTCTAGCTGGCAGCAACAGACACAAACACTTACCTCTTGATAAAGCAATGTCTGTTATGAATGCCAACCATTGCCTTGGTAGCAAGTTGAGTGCATTAGACCTTTATTACCCTGAGAGTGACAGTGTATAGTTCTGATTCAATGTGACATGTATTGTTTGCATGGGTGTTTCTTTTGACCTCGGTCAGCAGCAGCCTTATCAAAAGGCTTTCTAGAATGTTTTATTCTATCACAGGATCCTACCTAATCACTCATGGGACCAGAGCACAATTTACAGACATGAAGATGTAACAGTAGAAATATTACCTGAGATTCTCTGATCATATCGTAGTCTATTCCACGTAAATATGACAGCTTATTAGAGTGAGAGAATGTCCTTTGTATGGGGCAGCTGAGTCTTGAAGAGGTAACATCCAGCAAGAAAGTGTGCTGTCCTCCAACATGCAATATGCATCCTAAATCAATTACCATTGTTATATGAGGCTTTTTGTTCCCTATGGAATACACAGGTTCAAGAATCAAGGAGTGACCCCACTTACTACTCTAACATTCAATGACACACTTGGGGAATCTGTATTTCCTTTCTGTGAGCTCACACATCTGTGAGCTCTCCCAGTTTCAAAGTCCAAGTTCTCAGAAAAGGAAAAAAGCTTTTATTAAGTGACATAGTAAGGGTCCCTTAATCTTGAAGCCATAGCTGTGACTTCTTGCTTTAAGCTTTCTGTGTCCAGAAACTGTAGATAAGAGGGGTCAACATCCTGGCACAAGTGACTGGCCCATATAATCAGCTGGACGTAGGACTGTTTTACACAGTGAAGCCATAAAAAATATGTTTGATACCCAGTTCATCCACTGAGCCATTTCTTAGTATTCTGTTGTCCAATATTAGTGTTAAACAAATAAATATATCAGTGATGGCTTGAGGAGGGCAGGGTGACCAGGAGATCAAAATCCTCAGTGAAAAAGGTCTAGTAACCTCACCAGGTACTTATGCCAAAAGATGTACTAACTCAGGATGAGTTATTGCTAATAGTAGAGGTTTGGTCATGAATTTTAAGGAAAGAAATTGTCTACTTAACATGAAAGTGTAAGGGGAAGCAGCAAGTTATCTAGAAAACCTAGCTAAGATAATAAATGAAAGTAGCTACACTAAAACCAGATTTTTCATGTAGATAAAAACAGCCTTATATAAGAAGAAGATGTCATCTGGGACTTTCATAGCCAGAAAAGAAAAAGCAATGCCTTGCTTGAAAGCTTCAAAGGACAGGCTGACCCTCTTCTTAGGGGCTAATGCAGCCAGTGACTTCAAATTGAAGCCAACGCTCATTTAATACTCTGATAATCCTAGGGCCCTTAAGAATTATGCTACACCTACTCTGCCTATGCTCTATAACTGGAACGACAAAGCCTGGATGACAGCACATATGTTTACAACATGGTTTGCTGATATTTTAAGCCCACCATTGAGACCTATTTCTCCAAAAAAAATTTTTTTTCAAAATATTACTGCTCATTGATAATACACCGGGTCACCCAAGAGCTCTAATGGCGATGTGCAGGATTAGTGTTGTTCTCATGCCTACTAATACAGTATCCACTCTGTAGCCCATGAATCAAGGAGTAATTTTGACTTTCAAATCTTATTTAAGACATACCTTTTGTAAGGCTCTAGCTGCCAAAGATAGTAATTCCTTGATGGACCTGGGCAAAGGAAAATTAAAACTTTCTGGAAAACATTCACTATTCTAGATGACATTAGGGATTTTCTGATTCATGGGAAGATGTCAAAATATCAACATTAACAGGAGTTTGGAAGAAATTGTTTCCAGCCCTCATGGGTAGCTTTGAGGGGTTCAAGATTTCAATGCAGGAAGTAACTGCAGATGTAGAAATAGCAAGAGAACTAGAATTAAAAGTGAGCCCTGAAGATGTAATTGAATTGCAGTTTCATAACAAAACTTGAATGGATGAGGAATTGTTTCCTAGAGATGAGCAAAGAAAGTAGTTTCTTGAGATGGAATCTACTATTTAAGATGCTATAAGGATTGTTGAAATGATAGCAAAGAATATAGAATGTTACATACGTTTAGTTAATAAATTAGTGGCAGAGTGTAAGAGGACCAACTCCAGTTTTGAAAAAGTTCTACTGTGGGTAAAATGATGTCAGCCAGCATTGAATGCTGCAGAGAAGTCACTCATGAAAGAAATCAACTGAGGAGACAAACTTCATTGTCTCACTTGAAGAAACTACTACAGCTATCCGAGTCCTGACCAGTCAGCAGCCATCAACACTGAGGTCAGATCCTCCACCAGCAAAGAGATTGTAACTCACTGAAGGCTCACATGATGGTTCACCTTTTTTAAAAAATAAAGTGCTTTTACGTAAGCTTTAAAAATTTTTAGACATAATATTATTACTCATGTAATAGACTACTGCAGCAATTTTCAACTGGTACCTTAAAACTTTTGAAAACATTTAACTATTTAGTCAAGGGTACTGATCTTTTTCCCTTTGACTGTCAAAAATATGACAACAGCCAACACAACAACAGCCATCGGATGTAAATGAATCAAAATTATACCTATTTTTGTCAGATTGGCAAAAATATATATAGTTTTGGTGTGCTGTAGAATTTTAGTGATTAGTCTATATGTGCCATGAGATGAAAAAGGTTGAAAATTGTTGAACTACTGTATAATATAAATGTAACTTTGATATGTCCTGGCAAAACAAAAAATTAGTGTAACTCCCTCTATCATGATACTTGCTTTATCGCGGTGTCCTAGAGCTGAATGCACAGTATCACTGAAGGATGCCTGTATACTTTCGGCAAAGATACCGCTGTCTTAGAGCTCTTTTCTAACAAACCTGACTGAAGGCAAATTCCCATATTCAGTATGCATTCAGGTACCTAGAGAGTATATGTTAAATGTATATTTTACGTGATATGTGTGTATATGTGGCTTAAACTATATATCATATGTATATACAACTCACTTAAAGTACATATTTCAGCCATGCAATTATTTGACCTGCATAAAAGATATCTTGTTTTTTGCCTTGGCCGGTGTGGCTCAGTTGATTGGAGGATCTGCCCATAAACCTAAAAGTCATGGGTTCGATTCCTGGTTAGAGCACATGCTAGGTTGTGTGTTCATATGAGAGACAACCAGTCAATCCTCCCCTCTCACGCTGATGTTTCTCTCTCTCTCTCCCCTTCCCTTCCCCTCTCCCTAAAATCAATGAAAGTGTCCTCAGGTGAGAATAAAAATAATAAAAATAAATGATACCTTGTTTTGGCATATTTATTTCTAAATCTGAAAAAAATCACTTAGGAGTTTTATAAAGTAGAAATTCCTAAACATGGGTGAATATAATAGATAATTCTGCCAATACAATATTCATTAAGATTGATTGTCACAGGATTAGACTCTCTGATGGCCAGTGACCCAACAATCATCCAAATCCGGGAAGAGCATGTTTAAATAATTGTTCAGGTTTTGTCTGTTTCTAACTAAACTTTTTGGCACTGCCACCAATAAGAAAAGATCTAGAAATACACCAATAAATAAATGTTGATAAGTACTATATTATTATTTATGTAAAACCCAAGTAGAGTGCCTGTTTACTATCCAATTCTGTTTTGTTTTTAAACTTTTTGGCTTCAGAATTTTCTTTCCACATAACACAGCTCAGATTTTTATAAAAATGAGACTATAACTGACAGAAACTGCACAAGGAAAAATTGTCTATAATTAATCACAACACAAATTATTTACATTAGTTTTCAGGTCACTAAAGCTGAATTCAGCTAATCAGTCTTCTGAAGGACTTGATATAGTTTAAAGACCTGTCAAATTTCATGATAATGCTAGCATCCCTAAGTACTCCAACTTATTTAAACCAAAGAGCACATATCACAGCATAATTAATAGAGTAAATTTGAGCAGAACGTTCCTTAAACTTCACTGAAAAGCAGCAGTTGTTCTGTAAATTTATACAAGATAGGACTGTTGAGCAATTCATATTCAAAAACTATGTTTTTTAAGCTGAGGAAATTTGGGATTCTGCTTTTTATTTCTATTCCTTAGGGTAGCCATTACTTTGCTACTTTGCTGGCTTTCAATTATTTTAATATATCAAAAAGAATCTTTTCTAGGGAAAATGTTTTTTGAATATTCAAGGTAGCATATGGTCACACACCTCACTATTCATATTTTTGTATCAATATGATAGTTTCTTTCAAGGTTTCACATGAAAATGCTGGTCATGTGGCAACATTTGATACCCTGAGCAAATGGGAAAGTGACATTTACTTATTTAAAATGTAAGTGAGTTCATCATCAATCGGTGAGATAAAAGTATATAAACAACATAGAATTACTGGGAGTCTAAATGAAATCCCATTTAATAATAATAAGAATAACATACTCACTTTTATTGAGGATTTACTAGGTGCCAAGGCTTTATGGACCATTTCATTACATCTCCAAAGCCCTGTTAGTATATAACATGATTATTTCCATTTAATTGCTAAAGAAATTTAAGACCACAAGGGTTAAGGTACCTTTTACAGTTATAAAGCTAAATGAGCAAAGCTCACTGAAATGAATATGTAATTAGAGCAAAAATTTTGTATCACTCTTAACAAGTATAGATTAAATTTATTAGTACCTGGAACCAAAAGCTCTTGTTTTATTTTCCCATTTTTTATTAAAATATAATAGACACATAACATTATGTGAATTTCAGATATACAACACGATGATTCAATATTTGTGTATATAGTGAAATGATCACCACAGTAAGTCTAGTGAACATTTGTCACCACACACGGTTACAATTTTATTTTTCTTGTGATGAGAACATTTAAGATTTACTCTTAGCAACTTTTAAATATGTACTACAGTTGTTGTTTTAAAGCAAGTACACTTCTTAACTTCTTTTCTCTTAAGAAAATAACCTGGAATATTGTATATCGGGAGCTGACAATCTATGGCAGACAATAACCTAAGAGCCAAATCTGGCTGGGACGCTTGCACTTGTCAGTAAAGTTTCAATGGTGCTCAGCAACATTCATCTTTCATTCGCTTTACCTATTGTCTTTGGCTGCTTTCACTGCAATAGTAAAGTCGAATAGATGAGACAAACACTGTGTGACCCACCAAAGCCAAGATACTTATGTATTGGTTTTCCCCGAAAATATTTGCTAAGCTCCATGGTGTACATCCCTTATTCAAACACTTAGTTCCAATATCCAGAAATAGAAATATTAATGCCTCTTAATAGTACCTTCTGGTAGCACATTTCAAATTAGCAAATATGGTCTAGGATATAAAATCTGAGCTGAAGGGAAAGTTTAACTCAGTACAAGATCACATTTTCTTCCTATAAATATAATACTTTTTAAACATAATTCTTGGATTATTTTTAGTATGTAAGCATAAATAATTGGAAGAAGAAGTATATTAAGTGAAAGAATCAATTGAGCTGCTTGATATGTATTTCTCATTATGGTTTGTTGTTTTAACTAATCTCTTGATTTTGTGGATTTTGAATTCTGACGTCTCACTTGAGCTCTGTTTTATGTGGCTGTTGGCAGTGCTGTGAATATGCAAGGTCATTTGTACTCTTTCAACAAATAGAGATCTTGAGAAAAAAACTATTATCTCTCATTATCCTCTATCATTGGAAATTTCTCTGTAAGTAAGTTCAGTAAAGTCAATAGAAAATGAATATTGTGATAAGCAATAAAATCGTTAAGAAAATGCATCTTTGGTTAGTTTTGAAATGTGCATGCGTCAAAAGCCATGGAACTCATAATAGTGTCACTTGGTTGCTTTTGTTTTTTCCTAGATTTGGATGATCCTGTGGTAACTGTTCATCAAAGTATAGGGGAAGCTAAAGAACAGTTTTACTACGAGAGAACAGTGTTCCTGAGGTGTGTTGCCAACTCCAACCCGCCGGTTCGGTACAGCTGGAGGCGTGGCCAGGAAGTGTTACTGCAAGGGTCTGACAAAGGAGTAGAGATTTATGAGCCCTTCTTTACCCAGGTAGGAATTAAAGTATAATATATCCACCTCACTCTGGTATTGTGTTTTCCTAATTTAAGCGGCATACAACATTATACCTGTTTAAAAAGATAGTTCCTTCAAACCTGGTCTTTTGAAAAAACGATGTTTTGACTGAGTGATCAGGAGACTCAAATAATGGAGAAAAATGTATTTGTCTTTTACATGGTAGTTAAGTTTAAAATGTTAACTCTTGAAAAAATTTCAAATTAATTACTCTAACATATATCTTTGTTAAAAGTTTACCTAGACTTCACTATAAAGTACATGATTGCTAGACTGCTTTTTTTATGTGGAAAATATTTCTTAAAATAAGAGACTTTGATTTTCCCATGTCAACAGTAAATGAGTTTTAAAGGAATGAAGAATCTACTTGAAATTTATTTCACTTTGGTTTTAGAAAAAATGTAATTTCATTTGTTTCTGGTTTTTAATTTTTTATGCATAGAGCCTTAATTATGTAAAAACTAAAACATCTAATGAGTCATTAAAAATGTATTTAATAAAAAGAAAAATTGAATTAATTTTCCATACAGTGATATTTCCTTCTATTTGAGTATCAGACTTTGCTGCTTAACAAAGGCTTCCTCTATCTTTGCATGTGCTGGTACCTCTGTTGTTGGGCTGAGTTGGTTCTCTTAAAAATATTCAGGGAACAAACAAGCTTTTCTTGCCATTCTGTGGTTCACCTGCTGCAGTTGATAATTGCCAATAACATGCAGTTATAACTCCTATTTAAAAATATCTTTCCTGCCTTTGGTTACTAATTATGTAGTTTATCTCTCTTTCTGAAATGGTCATGTATTTATACCTTCCTGAAGTATCATGTAGGAGAAGAAATACAACAATACTTTTACATTATATATGCACTTAATTTGTTAATCTTAAACACATTTATAGGTCAAATCAATGGAAACTCCCAAGTAGCAGCACGTGGAAAATTTAGTTCTCATAGCCACAGAAAATATTGGCTTTGTCGTAGATGAGAGGTTATCAGTGATTATCTTCTTGCCGCACATGTCGAGACACTACCCCTAGGTGGCGCACACACAGGTCCACCCCACCGCACACCACGCCTTAGGGCTACAGGTTCCTAACTGGCTTAGTGCTTCCCTATAGAAAACTCCAAATCTCTGAGTGATCACTTAAATGTAAACTTTTTTTCTGCTGTAATATCTCTAGTAGGTATGCATGTTAATAAATGAAAACTGCTTGGATGGTTTAAACAAATAAATATCTCTAGTGGATTCCGTGTACTGTATTATAGCTCACAAGGCCATGCTTGGTCTTGCTCTGCCTTGCTCTCACTTACCTAATCCTGCAAATCTCTTATACCATAGACACACAGTCCCTGGGCATGCGAGAGTCTGCATGTTATTGATCCTGCCGTGCAGAATGTAATTTACTGAGGTACTATGGCAGGATCGTCTTAGTACCGAGGACTCATCACCTCCAAAAGGCCTTTATGGGCAGATCTATCTGAAGTAATATCCCTTCCTTTCCATAGTTACTCTTTCCTAATATCCGATTTTATTTTATTTATTTCTCATAGCACTGAAAACATCAAATTACCTTATGTTTGAAATTAACGCACTGATAATAAAAACGTTGTCTTTCAACAACTAGAACATTGCCTTACACATGAAAGATTCTCAATATATATATGTGTTAAATATAGAGTGTTGAGCCAATACTCCTATGGAGATGTCTGGCTTACTAGTTACGGGGTGGTTACAATTGACTCCATGTTTCTAGTAATTCCTGAATCACTCTGTAACTCCATTCCTCTTCACCCACTAAAGAAAGCTGAATGAATTGTGAACTAGAATAATGTTGTAATTGAATTCATTTTAATATATTTAATTTTCAAACTGTGACAATTTTCTAGTTATAATTTAAAACATTAAAATATTACATTCTGAACTAATTTTAGACTTATGGAAAACTTGCATAAATAGTACAGAATTCCCTTGTCATGCCTCATCTAGCTTCTTCTAATGTTAGTACCGTATAGAACTATAGTACTATCAACAAAATTGAGAAATTAACATTGGCACAATACTATTAACTATAGATTTTATTTAAATAGACTAGTTTCTCTAGTAATGTTCTTTTCCTGTTGCTTTATTCTATCTAGGATCCCACACTGAATTTAATTTTTATTTCTTATACTCCTTCTTTAAAATAATGGGTTGTCTTAAAAAACAGGTTGTCTTTTTTTATTAAGTTCTGGGTATAATTGATATATTCTAGATACAAATCTTTTGTTAGACATGTGCTATGAAATTGGTTTTTCCAGATTGTAGTTTGCCTATTTATTTGCTTTTTTAATTTAATATATTTTGTAATTTTTATTTTTAATTATAGTTGATATTCAATCTTATTTTATATTAGTTACAGGTGTACAGCATAGTGGTCAGACATTTATATATTTTACAAAGTGCTTCCCCTGATAAGTCTAGTACCCATCCGACACCATGCATAGTATGGCAATCTCTATGCTCCACTTTACTCACCAGGACATTTTTGTAGCTACTAATTTGTACTTCTTAATCCTTTCATCTTTTTTACCTAGCTTCCCAACCCTCCCTCCCATGTGACACCCATCAGTTTGTTCTCTGTATTCTGTTTCCATACAGAATACTCTATAATTCTGTTTCTGTTTTATCTGTCCATTTATTTTAGATTCTTTAGATTCCAGATATAAGTGAATTCATAACATATTTGTCTTTCTTTGCCTAACTTATAATTTTTAGTTGATTTCCAGTCTAATTCCACTGTGTCAAAGGGTATACCCTTAATAATTTAATCTTTGAAAATTGATTGAAGGGATTCCAGGTCAAGTTGGAGATGTAGGTAAACATGGCTCTCCTTCTTGCAAAAACCACATCAACATTACAACTAAACTTCATAATATCCATCACTCAGAAGCCTCAGAAAATCAAGCCTAATGGAAGACTGACAATATGGAAATAAATAAGAAACCACATCCATCCAGACAGGTAGGAGGGGTGGAGACCTGGAGACATGGAGATGTGGAATGGGTTGGTCCCATATCCATGTGTGGTGAATAAAAATTTGGGAAGGTTGTCTCGGGAGTGACACCAGCCCCCGACCCCCAGCCCAAAGTTCCAGTGCCAGGAAGATAAATAAAAACCAGTGGGGATTGGATTGCTGGAAGAAACTTCTGGAGTCCTGGTGTTTCTTCTTAAAGGTCCTGCATACAGACTTACTCAGACTCACTCTCTCTGGGATCCAGCAAAAGAGAAGCAGCTTGCAGGGCACCAGTGGCATATGCAGATGAACTAAAGTGTCTGGCATCAGGGTGAGAGCAGGGGAATAGCTTTCTCCAGACAGAACTGCTGGCAGAGGCCATTGTTCATTTTCTGAGCCCTCCCCCCATACAGCCATAGAGGGTGGCACATATGTGAGATTCCATTAGCCTGGCTCACATGGTTTTCCCTGCCCTAGTGATTCCCTGAGGCACTGTCCCACCCAACTTTTGGGCCCTCCCAAACTGTTAACAGTGGCTTTTCCATATGAATGACTTGTCTTGGTTCATACTTCAGATCTTCCTAAATCCTTTCAAGCAAGAAACAGCCAGCCTCAGTGAGCCTCCAGCTCCCATACTACTTGCTAAGTATTCCCAAGCCTGGTACTAACAGTCACTGCCCTTGGATCACAGTTTGGCCTCACTTGGGTACCTCCAAGCCCAGCAAAAACAGCAGCCATGTGCAGATTGCTTTATAGCTTATTCTAAGTGGCCCCAGACAAACACAGGTGGGAGATGACCTTAACCTGCACCACCCAGGAAACCCCAGAGCCTTTGCACCAAGTGGACATCTACAGACCACATTGGAGCACCACCATCCAACCACCTCCACAAGCCATGGACAGCAGAGTTTGGTGGTTAGTGGTCACAGCATGCCCTTACAGCTGACTGGCCTAGGTAAATCCCTCCCATTGACCTGCCAAGAGCAATCAAGGCTCAACTACAAGAGGAGGGTGTACGCAGCCCACATGGAGGACTCGTCAGCTTGGGTGATAGGGGAGGCTGTGCCACTGGACCCTACAGGACACCTACTACATTAGGCCACACTACCCAGACAGGAAGTCATAGCAGCTCTGCCTAATACATAGAAACAAACACAGGGAGGCTGCCAAAATAAGGAGAAAAAGAAACTTGACCTACATGAAGAACAGAAACAAACTCCAGAAAGGAACTAAACAAAATGGATATAAGCTATCTATCAGATGCCAAGTTCAAAACACTGATTATAAGGATGCTCAAAGAACTTAGTGAGTACTGCAACAGCATTAAAAAGATCCAGTCAAATGAAGGATACACTAATTGAAATGAAGAACAATTTATTGGGAATTAACAAGAGAGTGGATAAAGCCAAGAATCAAATCAATGATTTGGAGCATAAGGAAATAAAAAATGACCAATCAGAATAATGAGAAGAAAAAAGACTTCGAAAAAATGAATATAGTGTAAGGATATGCACATCATAAGGATGCCAGAAGGAGAAGAGAAACAACAAGAAACTGGAACTCTATTTGAAAAAATAACGAAAGAAAACTTCCCTAATTTGGTGAAGGAAATAGACACGCAAGTCCAGGAAGCACAGAGAGTCCCAAACAAGATGGATGTAAAGAGGCCCACTCCAAGACACATCATAATTAAAATGCCAAAGGTTAAAGATAAAGAGAGAGTCTTAAAAGCAGCAAGAGAAAAGCAGTTAGTTAGCTACAGGGGGAATTTCTGTAAGACTGTCAAGTTATTTTTCAAAAAATTCTTTGCAGGCTAGAAGGGATTGGCAAAAAATATGCAAAGTGATGAAAAGCAAGGACCCACAACTAAGGTTACTCTATCCAGCAAAGCTGTCATTTAGAATTGAAGGACGGATAAAGAGCTTCCCAGGCAAGAAGAGCTAAAGGAGTTCATCATCATCATTAACCCATTATTATATGAGATGTTAAAGAGACTTATTTAAGAAAAAGATCAAAACTATGAACAATAAAATGGGAATGTATACATATCTATCAACAACTGAATCTAAAAAACAAACTAAGGAAACAAGCAGAACAGACACAAAATATTAGATATGGAGAACATTTGGATGTTTGCCAGATGAGAGTGTTTGGGGGGATGGATGAAAAGATGAAGGGATTAAGAAGTACAAATTGGTCATTAAACAATAGTCATGGAGATGTTAAGTACAGTATAGGAAATGGAGTAGCCAAAGAAATATATGCATGACCCATGGGCATAAACAAAGGTGTGGAGATTGCTGGAAGGAGTGTGGGAGGGCTGGATGGAGGAGGGCAAAGGGGGGAAATATGGGACAACTGTAATAGCGTGATCAATAAAATATAATTTAAAAAATTAATTGAGACTTGCATTATGCTTAGCCTATGGTCTACTTTCATACATGATTCATGTGCACCCACGAGATACTCCAAAATTTGTGCATGCCAAGTAAGTCATACCTGTTAACTGTGTTGTTCAGACATTCAGACATTTACTGTTTTTTTTTGTCTGATATTTTAAGCTATTGATATAATTTAGTTAATATCTATGGCTATAGCTGTGTATCTGTCTATTCTTTATTACTGTCAACATTTGCTTTATGTATTTAAAGCATATTCTTAGTACATACAGACTAATAATTGTTATATCTTCCTGGTGGACTGAATATATTACCTTCCTGATATCTCCTCGTGGATTATCACTAAGAAATGTCCTAAAGAGTAGTGCTTCTTGCCCTAAAGTCTATTTTGTCTCATTAATTTGACTTCTCAAATCTTCTTTTGGTTAGTTGTTTCCTTTTTGGGGGTGGCGTGGGTTGGGGACAAGAATGATAAATCGTCTCTTTTTTACTTTCAACCATTCTGTATTTTTAAATTTAAAAACATGTCACTAGTAATCAGTATATATGATTTTGTTGTTTTAATCTGGTGGGACAATCTTAGTTTTTAGTGCATTTAATCTGATGCCTAATAATTTTTTTCCTATGTGACCTGTTTTATTTTATGTTTCTCTTTTCTAGCCTCCTTTTGGATTATTCAAATATATATAATTATTTAATTTCCTCCTCTATTTAGCTAAGAGTTTGAAATTATTTTAGTAACACTTAATTGGTTACTTAAAAATTACAGCCTGTTTCCTGACCTTTTCCTCAATAAGTACGTAAATACAGACTACATCCGCAATATTTATCCTTTTTATATTTTATTTGGGTATAGTATTTTAATTCTACATTTATTTAAACATCAGCAAGACATTATTATTTTGTTCTTTGAAAGTCATTATCCACTTATATTTACCAACAGTTTCCTTTTTCCATTTTTTGTTAGTTTTTGTTAATGGCATGAGTAAATGTTTGAGGTTCATTTTTGCAGAGAGATATACATGTGTTTTAGTACCATATATTGAGAAGATCATTCTTTCACCACTAAATTTTCTTGGCACTCAAATCAATTGGTCCTATATATTAAAGTCTACTTATGAACTGTTTATTCCATTTCATTGATTTATATGTCTGTCTTTATGCCAATACCACACTGTCTTAATTACTGTAGCTTATAACAAGTTCTGAAATCAGGAAAAATAATTCCCTGGACAGTGTTCATCTTTTTCAAAATTATTTTGAATGTTATAGCTTCTTTCTATTTTCACTTAAATGTTAAATTTATCTTGTCAATTTCCACAAAAATCTCATAAGATTTTGAATGAGGGTTTGTTGAATTTGTAGATCAATTTGAGGAGACTGATATCAAGGTTATTAAACTGAGGGTGATATTGACAATGTATGAGTCAAGCAAGGAAAACCTTATGCCCTTTGTTTTGATTTTACTTCATCACATATAGTATTTATTGCTCAATGAACAATTTGAGAGCACCTGTAAGATTTTACCAAACCAGTTTTATTTAGATTTATCCCCCTATGAGATACTGCTTTGAATCTTTGTGTATGTATATATTTATGAAACATGTGTAGGAAGCTGGTCATTTACTTTAGAAATTCTGGAGTGTTACTTATAAATAAATTACCTCTCAGGGGCAAGGCAGCTAATTGTATATAGTGGCCTGATGCGGGTCCTGGCTGGCAGGATCCATGTGTTGTGGCCCAGAGATGGACCACAGACGCATGGACCACAGAAGTCCTATGGAGAAAAGGGATGACAGGGCCACTCTCTAAGTGAGAGAGAATGCCTGACCCCTGCCTGGACAGGCTTTTATTGTTTTTCTGGGTACATTACATCAAGGATGGTCCTCATTTATTATGCTCAGGTTTGCATTAGGTGGTTACTTTTTACAGACAACAAAGGAGAGGATGTTACTAATTATATCAAAGAAGAAGGATATTTGCAAATTAAAGGGAAAAAGTGGTTGGACAGATTACACTCCATACTTGGGAGGTTTAGCTCAGATTTTAGGAAGTTGCAGTAAGCCCTTGCTGCCTCAATCCAGGGTGAGGGAGTTTTAGCAAAAGCAAGCCTTGTAGCAGCCTAGGTACAATGCAGGCCTGATTGCCCACGGGAGAACCTATCCGTGGGTATGGGTCCTGTGTGCTGGACCTCGCTCCCCACTGGCCTTTCCGAGTGGGGGCTGGGCTACATTTCCCTCACCACGTGAAAGGGTTCCCTATAGTGGCCTGGAGATCCAAGGTTTTTTGTTGTTTTTTTTTTTTTTTTTTCTTTTTCCAATGGGCCACAATAGGTATACTTGTGTGTAGGAATCATAAATGCAAATACCTACTGAGATTAATCTGGTAACATAAGTATATGAATCTGTCTGGTATTATTATCAAAATAAGCACTGCTGAGGCTAGCTGTACATGCCCACTTTTCAGAAAACAATGAATCACTTGTTGCCAGAGTTCAACATTTGCCCCTTCTGTGCTACTATTTTGAAACTCTGCTTGAATCCATGGTTACCTCAAGGGGGATGCAGTGATACTTATAATAACATTTCTAGTTTTGTATGATTCCAAATAAAGAGAGATAGAGAGTAAGCAGGGTTTCTGTAAAAGTTCTGTCGAGTGAAAATAATTAGATAGCAGGCCAAGAACTCCAGGGCTGATTCCAGCCTTACAGGTACATTTTTATAATGTAGATGAATATGATGTAGAGAACACTTTTTATCCAGGAATCTACTTGATAGAAAACAATGTCCTCATTTTATCTTCTAACTACCTTGGAAATTTGGAGTAAGTGTGAATTATGATTGTCCAGCAGAAGAAAACAATGCAGTGGGTTTAGCCTGTGGGTTTTATTTTTATAGTGATAAAATATGCTTTCTATGAATGTTCTAATTTGTAGTTATCATATATAGTTGATTTTCCCTATATTAAAAAATGGACCCATACATTGTTAGTACCTTCAGAATTGTGTTATTGAGTTAAAGGCATCAATTATTTGGTCTACATGTCAAATTTGTTTTGGAGTAGAATTAATTTTGTGTAGTATCCTTGAAATATTTCTCAGGATTGACTTGTTTTTTTTTTGGTCCTAGTATAATGGCTTTGCTATTTGTATGAGATATGAATGGTGCTTACCTTTCTGTTTGCTTATTGTGCTACTAGAGATATATAATTTCTTTATATTTTAATTCTTAGGTTTTATTGATTGTTTGGATTATTGCTTCTCATCAGTTGCCTTGTGTACATTCGTACTGAAAGAAATTTCCATGTTAGCATTGTTGATATTGGAGGACTTAATAATATTTTAATTTATTTTCATATATTATATGGCCTTCATAGTGTAATTAAGATCCAGTTAAAATAACTGAGATCTTCTATGAATAAGATATTGGCAACTTTCTGCCAGAAATAGAGGTTATAGTCAAGGCTCCTTCTCTGACTGTTGATATTTATGGGGAGAAGTTAAGGTAAACAGTGATTATGTTACAAGGTAAAAAATTATTGTCAAAATAGAGGCACACAATAGTGCTATGTGGAGAGCATTCAATATGGAAATCAATAGCACCTGCAATAATACAGAAGGAAGATAATACCTCTGGAGATTGCCTATGTCTCTGGTTGACTGGAAACAGTAATTTGTGTATATGGGGAAGGGTGGACTATGAAGCTGGGAAGGTATACTGGGACTATGTTGTGGAAGATTGACAGATAATAAGTCACATATTTATTAATGTTAGAAAATTAAATTTCCTTTAAATGGAATCTTTTCTATTCAAGGACAATGCCTTGTTTTTAATAAAGCAGAATTTCTAAGGCAAGATACATCTATCCCAAATGACTATTCACACTGAGCTAATAACAATATCAATTTGGAGTGAATATTTATTTCACTACCCCGTTACATGACAAAATCTTCTTTATGCCTTTTTTGTAGTCTTTCTGAAACAAATCAGTCTATGCTGCTGAGGCTGATGCAAATCCAAATGCATGTAATATACTAAGTCTAAGAAGACTAAATATGTTTTCCATACTTCTACTCAATGCTAAAGATCTAGGCTAGCATATGATGTTATAGATACCATGATATACTAGCCTACATGGATTGGAAATCTTTTGAATTGGAACCTTTTTTATTACTGATATCTGAAAATACATATTTAAAGAGGTTCCAATTTTCTAAGTAAAGTGGACTCGCTGCTTACGGTTATTGTTATTCACTAGAAAATGTCACCATTGGTAATGGCCACTGGCAAATGTATAGAATACCTTCCCTTTATTTCTTTTATTTTAAAAAAAATGTAGTTTTAAAAGTTTAAATGTGTTAGGTGTTGAACATAATTTTTTAATGTTAAAGAAATGTATACTTAAATCTTATAAATGACACGTACTCTTGAACTTTTGTAAAGATCTTCATGACATCACATTGGGTATTGTAATTGCACCATCTGATGATAAGGCTGAACATATTTATATCAATTATACATTTATAATTAGACTAACTATACAATTAGACAAATATCAATGGAACATTCCTTTTTACAAATCATGGAAATTCACATGCAAAAAGCCTTCCAACATCACAGATTATTAACTTTATATGATCAACAAAATAAAATTGATGTTATGCTATAAAACAGTCATAAGCAGTACATTCTAAAGCATTGCAAGTACATAAATCCGCACATGCCATTTGCTGGCGTCACTCTGGGAACTGTTTGTTGGGAGGAAGAGGGTCAGCTTGAATGTTTTCAATCCTTTTCTGGATGTGATGAGTTAATTAAGTGGCTAAGGTTCGAATCCTTCCATAACTCTGCCTATTTTCCACATCCCTTCCATACTGTGCCTCTGGCAGCCCCTCTGCCCCGGTGAAGGTTACGCAGGTGAATCTTAGATATGAACTAAGAGGGCCGTGCTGTGGGTTCCACGTCTTGGCGTCTTTTCTCCGATTATAAAGTGTAGATCTTCTTAAATCACCCCAAACACCTCTCCTATACTGTGCTAGCTGAACCGCTGGGAAATTGTGTATTTAGACTTCACAGTAAAAGTCACTCTTTCCCTTTGTGCTTCTCACATGAACGTTTCGCTGCACTGTTCTGAATGAGAGTACACTAGGATATGGTGTGTGCAAACCATTATATTTATTGAGCCATAGTGGTTGGTGTTTACAAAGTATGGGAATCGTCACAAAAGGTAAGGTGAATTCTCTAAGCCTTAAAATCTCAACATTATTACTTCGTTTATACTCTTTACTTTTGAATAGCATAAACTCCAGCAACATTTCTGACCACCTGCTCAGAGATCTGGCAGATACCAGTGCGCTGATGCTGAATGAAACCATTACAATGGGCAGATACCACTAGAAGTGTTTAGTAAAGGATTGCAGGCCAAACTTTTCATAATAGATAAAAAATGAAATGAAAAACGACCAAAAAGTAACTAAAATATCATCTTTATCATTATTTCTTCTCACACAAGGGCCTGTAAAGTAGCAAGATAATCTAACGGCTAGAAATAAGTAGAGAAGTAAAAGGGCATAAAAAAGATTTATTGAATTTTAACAAACATTAGTAGGTACAGCTTCAGTAGAGTGTTTAAATAGTATCCAGAAAATGTGGATTAAAATAATTTGGCAGTGGAAAGAGAAACAAGAAATATTGGTAGAGTGTAATTAACTCTATGTAAATAGACTATCATTAAATCTAAACCTAAATGACCCTGTTTATTTTTTTATTTATTTAAGAATCGTTATGATTGTATGATGGCTTTAAGAATATTGACTTTATTAACCTCTGTTGCATTTGTATCAGGTGCCCAATAAATAGTAAGTTCCAGAGAAATATGTATAAAGAAAAGCCCTGAGTGGTAAAAGAGGTAGTTATAGTACTTTTAATTGAAAAAGCATTCATTTAAAACATCTCTCTCCTATATTAAATCTTGCTCTAGGTGCTTGGTACTTAAAGCTAAGAACAAGAAATACATGATCTCTACCTTTCATGTACTTACAAGCAAGGGGAAAAGTTGACAGAAAATAAATCCACTACTAAAATAAATGGAAAAATGGGAACATGTTTTAAAGAGATAGCAGATCTCAAGAAAAGTGATTCCTTCTCCAGAAAGTGAGGAAATGCTTATCTGTGGAAGTAAGGAGTATTGGGAGCTAAGAATGAGATGAAATGGATTAAGCATAGAGCAATGAAGAGCTGCACATGTACAAAGGGTCTGTGGCAGAAGGAGGCTAGATATGTGTGAGGCAGTAAAAGAATGAGTTAATTTAATAGCAGCACTATTTACAATAGCCAAGACTTGGAGACAGCCTAAGCGCCCATCAGTAGATGAGTGGTTTAAAGAGCTGTGGTACATTTACACAATGGAATACTACTCAGCTGTAAAAAAGAACAAACTGACAGTAACCAGAGGGGAGGAGACGGAGGGTAATGGGGGTAATGGGGGAAAGGTCATCAAGGAACATGTATAAAGGACCTATGGACAAAGCCAAAGGGGGTAGGATTGAGGGTGGGAAGGGGGAAAAGGGGAAAATGGAGACAATCGTACTTGAACAACAATAAAAAGAACTAAAAAAAATATTTAAAAAAAGAAGAAATACATTTGCAACAGCATGGATGGATCTAGAGAATATTATGCTAAGTGAATTAAGCCATTCGGTGAAAAACTAATACCACAAGATCTTGCTTATATGTGGAATCTAATGAACACAGTAAACTAACACACAAAAAAATTGTAACAGAAGCTTAGATACATAAAACAGACTGTTGAAGAAAGGAGGGGAGGGGGGATGGGATGAAAGATGGTGAAGGGATTAACCAAAGAACACTTATGCACGACCCATGGTCACGGACAACAGTATGGGGATTGCCATAGGGAGGGGGAGGGGGCAGGATAGTGGTGGGGAAAGAGAGTCACAGTGGGAACAAAGGTAATAGTATGAACAATAAGAATTTGAAAAAAGAATGAGATGAGACTGGGGAGGAAAAGGAGAATGTAAATCATACGAGTTGAAAGCCATGTTAGTAGCTGTTGCCTCTGTTTTTAAGAACAGTGGGGAGAAGGGTTTTCAGGAACTGCTATAAAGGACACATAGACAAAACCAAGGGGGACGATGGAAGCAAGGGAGGAGGTGGGGTTGGTTGGGGTTGTGTGGAGTAGTGGGGAGAAAATGCAGACAACTGTAATTGAACAATAAAGTAATTAAAAATAAAGAACACTAGTAAGCCATGTTATTTAAGCAGAGTAATGGTGTGGTCAGATCTGCATGTTATCCTCTTATTTACAAATTAGGTCTTTATATTGGCTTTTATTCTTAAACTATACTAAGCAAGATTTTTTCAACTGAATGTAGGGATTAAAACTAAGATTACACTTTAAAGTAAATAAAAAGAATGGTCAAGATCAAACGTAGTTAAAGGTCAATAAAAGGATCTGAGAGTGAGACACTGAATATGCAAATAAGAAGTAGTAATTGAAAGTCTAAGATTCCTGTTATCAAAGAAAAAAAGTAGATTTAGAGGATTAGTCTTGAAATTCAATTTAGAATATGTGGAGATCTAGGTGTCTGTGAGACATCAGAATGAACACATGGAAGTGAAAATTTGGTAAATGCAAATCCTGGAAAAGGGATAGAGACCCGGTGTCCTGGCTGGGGGAATAGGGCTTATAGTAGAAATTCATCAGCAAGGCTAAAATCACGTAGGAGAATTTTATAGTCAGATTAACTATGGAATAAATAGAATTTCAGGAAATACCAACAGTTAAGTGTTGAGAGAAGAAAGGGAAGAAATATAAGCAGTAACAGTGACAGAGGCAGGAGGAGTAGGATTCATCACCTCATTAAAATATTATTTGAGTCAGCTTGTCCTAGTGTGACGTTTTTCTTTCAACTAAGCTTTCCAACTAAGCATACTGTTGCAGGCATTCTATCTAGTTCAGTAGATGATAACTCTGTAATACACTGAGAACTTTTGTCAAATTTAAGTTCCAGAAACATAAACACTGACTATGTATATAGTTGTGTGGTGTGCATTTGTATGTGTTTGTAGAGAAAGCAAGATTGTTGCTTATACCACAGAGGAAAATGCTAAAGATGTGACTGAGTTAAGAATGAATTTTGACAAGGAGTGAAAGGAATTATGGCCAAATACACACTGAAGGACAGATTCATTTGACACATTTGGAAACCTCTGTGTGCCTGCCTGTGTGTGAGCAAGTTTTTGTTTGTTTCTTTGTTTGTTTGTTTTTTTTTGCAAATGAACAGACACTGCCTTAATGTATTGCCCCACTAAATATTCTGATCCTTTTGAAGAATGTATGCAACTGTTGCAATTTTTAGGATTTAAGTGATGCTACTGAAGTAAAATAAAATAAACATATGGTTTTATACAGATTTTATCGGGAAACAAATTCAGATTTTCAAAATTGCTATAACATCTTCACAATTAAGTTATTTATAAAGGATCTATTTGAAAGAGATGCATAGACTTTGGAGGGTAAAGATTTCCAGGAAACCTAATTTGAGTAAAGCAGAAAGATTATTTTTCCTTTTTATTGTTGTTCTTTGTTTACTCTTTTTAAACTTTGAATGACATTAGTATTTTTCTTTTTTCATTGTTTCCTGCCTAATCAACAGTTTATATGATATTTCTGGCCACTTTATTTCAGTCTATCTACCATTTTGTAGATTTACCTGGGACACCTAGACCTTGAACTCTTGAATGTAAAATAACAACAATAATATAGCTACAGTCAGGACTGCTTCTTTATGCAGTTTTATATCTATTGTCTCTCACTGCTCCATGTTCACAAATTATTTATGTCTATAAATTTAAATTATCTATCATTAGAACAAACTTCATTAACTTTGTTCTACCAACACTGTTTCATTCATTGGCGCTTCTTCAGAATCCTTTTCTTTATAACATTTCATGTTGAAGTCTGCATAGATTGCAGTATTTGTTGAATAAATTTCATTATTAAGTTCACTGTGCTGATCTTTGCATAATAATTTGCACAACCACCACCAAAAATAGATCCACCCCTAGGAAGCTAGTTTACAAAGAAAATGTTATGAATTTTCATTATAGTCTGTTAGTTTTAATCTCCACAGACATTACAGTGTTATTTTTATATGCAATAATTTTTCAACATGTAGGACATTTTCCTTTTTAAAAAAAGACAATCTATCATATTATATTCTGCTAATAATATGATTTAATACAATATAATGCCAGGATTCATTCATTCATTTTGGTTACTATGGACTTTTTCTAATGACGTTTTTTACATTTTCAGGGTGAAACAAAGATCTTAAAACTAAAGAATCTTCGACCTCAGGATTATGCTAATTATAGCTGCATTGCTTCAGTGAGGAATGTATGTAATATTCCTGATAAGATGGTATCATTTAGACTTTCCAATAAAACAGGTAAGGGACTATCTCTGAAAGTTTTATGTTTATTATCCACAACTAATGGTTAATGGCTCTTTAACTTTCTTATAGACCAAATGATTTCTGTAGCATATGGAGGAAGAAAATGTTCTTTTCTTTACCAGATAATTCTATGGTATCTGAAAAGCTTTTGGTAAATGGACACTGTAAAATTTAATATATTAATTTATATAGCATATGAAATTATAATTCCTGCTCATTGAATTCACAAATGTAACAAGCAAGTCTCTTTTACTCTATTTCAAGTCAGAAAAGCCAATTGGCAATTTTAAGTAGGTATTTTTAAGAAAATATTTTTTGTAGAAAATGTCAAAACATTAGCAAGACTGAAACTTAAGTTAGCCTCTGTTTAGTAGTAAGGGTCTGACTAAATGCAAACATTAAGAAGAAGTTGCCAGATGAAAGAGCAAAGAGATGTCATGTTCATGAGTTGTCTTTTGTATGCTGGTGTATAAACCTCAACAAATTAGAATTCAACTGGTTTTGAGAAACTTTCAGTGCAATGAAGGAAAAAGTTTACTTTTAAGTAATTATATTAAGATAAAGAGTAACGATTACTCTTTTTTTATTGTTGATCAAGTACAGTTTTCTCCATTTTCACCCCACCACACCACTGCACACCACTCATCCCCAATTACTTTGTTCATTAACAAAAACCTTAAGAAATATGGGCCTTGGTGTGACTGATTTTATGCCCTGATTCTGCCACTTATTAGCTCTTGGATCTTGTTGAGCAAGTGACTTCGCCCTTCTTTACCTCGGTGTCCTCATAAACTCATAAAGTTGTAAGAAAGAATTAATGAGTTGATATTTATAAAGCATTTGGAACATGCTTTATTAGTTCTTCCAACACACAGCTAGTCAGCAACTCTGTTCAGCTCAAAAAGATTAAACCTAGAATTTTTTTGAAAGATGAGAAAAAAAGGTGCATTCATACATGGATTTAATCAACATATGCTCCAATGTGTTGTTAAGATTTTAAAAGATTATTTATTTATTTAAATGATTTTATTTATTTATTTTTACAGAGAGGAGAAGGGCAGGAGAGAGAGAGAGAAACATCAATGTGTGGCTGCCTCTCATGTGCCCCCTACTGGGGACATGACCCACAACCCAGGCTTATGCCCTGACTGGGAATCGAACCTACGGCCCTTTGATTCCCAGTCCAGAGCTCAATCCACTAAGCCACATCAGCCAGGATTATTTATTTATTTATTCATCAGAACCTTATTGGGTTTCCATTTTGAGTCAGCAATGATAAGCATAGGGATATTAACTAAGATGTAAATTGTCTTAAACTAGAGAAATGCTCTATTAAGCACCAGATAAAAATCTTTAGAAGAAAGCAAAAGAAGGATGTGAGAGATAAAATTGAACTTTATCAAGAAGGATGAGAAACATTTGATAGAAACTATATTTCAGGAAAAAATTACACATCTTAGTGGATCTAAGACATAAAAGTTAATAATCTCATTTCACTTGAAAAAGAATATAGGATATTAAGAAATAAAAATCAATGATTAACATATAAGAATTGACTGTGATTATATTGTTCTTTTGGCATGACATATTTTGTGAATTATGTTAACCAATTTTGTATCATAAGTAATTTTGTATACTTAATGGGTAGTTTTGAGAATGAACTAAGTCAATATAAACAAAAATTCTTTAAAGATTAACAGGTACAAGGAAATTATATTTAATATTTTTAAGCTGCGGAAATGTATGGTTTTATTAGTTCCCAATGTCCCACAGCTAATAAGGGGTAGAAACAGGATTGATTTCAGTGTTTGAAGAGTGATCTTAAATAGGATTCTGACTAGCTATTCACTATTTCTGTAGAGCTGGAGAAAATGAACTTAAATCTCAGCCGGAGTGTTTTATTAGGAATAAAGACTTCTTAAAGCTGAAAGGAGAAGATTACCACAAGAGTGGTAAAGCAATTGAGTGACTTTATTTTTGAGATGATTTTTAACAACTGCTAGCTCAAAAAACAGAGACTTGACTACCTGTGTTACGGAGTGTATGGGGCACTCTCAGCTTTCTGCTTCATTCTTTATATTTCAGGCTAACGTGCTGTACATCTGGATCGAGCAAACAAAATGACCTATTATTCTCACAAAAATTTAGATTGATGTTTATGACATGATGAGCATTAGAATGGTGGTAAATAATTGGGCTTAAAAATATAAGCTGGTACCTTGTCTGACTCTTCAATAACTGTAATCAGGCATGTCATTTGCCTGGTGCTTTACATATTCAAACCAGGTTTGCTTCAGCACTTTTCCCATCTGGCTGTGCTCAAAATTGGAATAGTTCGTGCATTTCAAGTAGGTGAAGTCATTGAGGTAGGTCTCAAAGTACACCAGGAATAATAAATTAAGCTTTCAGCATCGTCATGTAAACAAGTCTATAAACTGACAAAGAAGTGCATAGAGCCTAGTTCACTGTTTTTCTAACATTGGAAGAAACTCGTGAGTCATCATGGCTATAATGGATGTGAGCGTCAGGTGCTCTTTACAGTTTTTATTCTTGTGAATCTCTAAACGACGCAGATAAAGTGCCCATGTTTTCAGCTCTTGATATGCAGAATGTCAAGGAAAATGTGTAATTTATTGAGGGGGAGAATAATCGATTATAACTACTGTTTGATTAATCTGCTAATACCTTTATGACAGTGCAGCTTTGGAAATAATTTTTGTAACAGAGATCAAATCATTGAGGAAAATGTATTTTTGGTACAGACAATATTTCATTTTAACATCTCTGTGTTCAAATAAACATCTTAATTGCAATAACTTTATTACTTGATATGTACAATGCCCAAAGGATATAGCATATAGAGATGGAAACAATGTCTGCTCTGGAGAAGGATTTCTAAAAGTTTTGCCTCCGAACAATTAAAACATGGACTACAACTCCCTTGACCCACCCCATGCCTGCTGAATCAGGCTTTCTGAGGAATGACCTGGTAACGGATATACCTTAAACAAGTATAAAATAAATGCTTTACAAAGCACATGTTGTCTTTGTTCCCAGGCTGTTTTCTGTGAACCCACTCCATTTTATGAATGAAACTTTCATTACGAAAAATCAAAATTTTAAGACTGCTTAGAAGAGCAATATCTGAGTATGGTTTTAAAGTCCGTGTCATGTAGAGATTTACCAACAATGTGTTTTCTTAACTTTCTTACTATGAATTGGCATTGTAGTAGAGCTCGTAATTTTATATCTGCCATGGAGTATCTAATTATTTGTTGGCTCCTCTTGATTACTTGGCATGCTATGAAACATCTCCTGCCATAGAAACGCCATTATTTTTCACACCTAATCTAGCTACTTCAGACCTTATTATGAAAACTCATAGAATTTTATCATAAAGTATTTATCATAAACATCAAGCATGATTATAATTTATTTCCTGTCATGCATACTTCATGACTAATTGACATAATGTTGTCTCAGTGTCCAAAAGTCGGTTTGATTGTTTTGCTGCTCCCATTTGGAATAAAAAGAATATTAGTTCTTGATTGATAAATTCTTAATGTAGCACTATTTCCATAATTTATTAAAATAAACCTGTTAAAATACATAAATTTAGAATATTAATAAATATATATTTAAAATTATTGTAATTATGGTTGAATATAAAATCATTTAAATTTCTCAAATTATGTTTTTAACATGAGGAGACATAGGCATTATGATAGAATAATTTAATTTATTTAAACATATTTAGAGAACTTATATATTGATGTCTCATGATTTCAAAAGCAAAGAAGAATTAAGTAGGTCACTTAATTAGAATGAAACACATATTTTGTACTTGCTTGAGCAGGTATGATGAATTCTATACAGAAATGGAACAGGTGAGGTTAATTTTACTGAATTACATAGGGCCTTTGATCCAGTCTGCACAAACTTAACATTTATCAAAATTAATGTGGACATTTACAAAAATTAATGGACATTACCTCTTGGAACCAAGTCCACAAAAGTATTCCTGGCTATTGAAATAGGGAAAATTTATACTCCTTCCTTCTCTCCCTTTCTTTCTCTCCTTTCTCTCTTTCTTCTTTTTTTCTCTTCTTTTTTCCCTCAATCTGTCTCAGTAAATTACCATGAAAAATAATAGAGATTAAGGAAACACTTGTGTTCCTTACATTAGCTAGCTAATATCTGTGCTTATTATTTTAGACAACCCATAGGGAAGTTTAAGAGACTCTTAGTAATCGCTGTGAGCCTCAATTTTGTATGTTATGTTCTACTCATGGTTTAGAGGAATTTAATTAACTTATCTAAATGTTAGTAGAAATAAAATACTATTTCAGTTTTGGAATTTTCAGGGAATGCCTGTGGATAATAGGAAGAGTGTGGACATTGGCACTTGCTCTTGTAAAAGACCGTGCCCGTTGTCCGAGAAAGCTGGATTTGGTGCCAAGGAAGTGCAGTAGAAATTTTGCTGTCATCTGCAGCTGGGTAATAACCTCATGCATTTTTCTTAGCCATATGGATATTTGTGCTGTTTTCAGCATCTGGGCAGTCAGTAGCATCCTTTATTAGAATCTAGATATTTTTTTTCCACCAACAATCACTGCTTGAAAGAAAAACTAAGTTTTTGACAAATATATAGTGCAAATATAATGGCTTCCTATATATCTTCTTGGGCTGCCGTAACAGAAGACAACAAACGAGATGGCTTGAACAACAAATTTTATCTTCTCATAGTCTGGAGTTTGGAAGTCCAAGATTAAGGTGCTGTCAGGGTTGATTTACAGTGAGGCCTGTCATTCCTGGCTTCTAAACAGCTCCCGTTCACTGTAGCCTTTCCTCTGTGTTTCATGGAGGGAGAGGCTGAGCAAGCTCTGGTGGCTTTCCCACCTCTCTTAAGGATGCCAGCCATGTCAGATTAAAGTTCCACTTTCGGACCTCATTTACCTTAGTTACTTCCCTAAAAAGGCCCTATGTCTAAATGCAGTCATAATGGGGATAAGGCTTCAGCATATCAATTTGGGGAGGGCACAGTTCAGTCCATCACACTTTCAGATGACTGAAAAGTGTCCTTTGAATTTAGGGTTCCTTTTAACATTTTAGATACATTTATAATATGTGTAAAATCCAAGGAAGAAAATGAGCCAGCATTTTAAAGAAAAGAGCCTATTATTTAGTAGAATCTCAACTTAAAAAGGGAACTCTATTCAGAATATTCGTGGCCCTATATTCTTAGCTTTGGGGAAATAAGAAGGAAGCAACAGTAAACAAAGAAGAAGAGATAAAACTTTAGTGGGGAACAGACATCATTTTTGTAATTGAATCATCATCCAGTTTTCAAAGCATGGTCAAACTATTAGCACACAGACACAAAAGATGGAGCAATGAACCTGTGCATTTTATTCTGCTTTTATTTTTTCTGATAGAGAAGTTAGAATGTGAAACAAAAGAAAAACCAGAAAAGTATCTTATTTTTATACACTAAAATATTGGGCATATGAACGACTTAAATTTTTTTTGTCATTCTGTATTTTTAGGCAACAGTATTAACTACTGCAGGAACCAACAGAACACAGCAAATGTTATTAGAATATTGTTGATATGCCATCTTTAGAGAATGAGATGTTTCTTGTAATTCTTTTACATAAATATTGAAGGTCAGAAATCTAAGATTTAAATTTTAGATGTATGAATTTGGAGATTTTACTTCACTTTCTTATTTTCCCTCCCTAAAAATAGGAATAACACAGTATCTACATTATTTGGTTTTGCAGGCTATAAATTTGTAGGCTACTAAATGAAGAATGTTTAAAAAGTATAAGCATATAATAAATACAATAAATAGTAGTTATAATTGGATTGGATTGTTAATGTAGATAGTAGAAATAAGGGATAAAGTTGGTATCATCAGTTATCAAGATGAGATAATGATAAGAATATTGGAATTTTCGCTAGGATATGATATACAGCTTCAACAATTGATGACTAATGTTAAAATAAATTTATAATAATTTTATGGCTTATGTTTATCAGTGGTTAAATTAAATATTAATATTTCCCACAAAAATGTTTAGAAATGAACTTGTATTCTCCTGTATTTTTATCTAGACTATTATTTGCAGAGATGTTTAACAGAAATATACAATATTATTTTGTGAAATTGATAATGGTATCCAAGGAAAATTAAAGAAACTTGCACTTTTGTTGATACACAACAGATCCTTCATTTTAGTTATCTGTCATTTCCTGAGGGAAGCAAACTTAGGTGTGCTCTATTCTCATTCATGTGGCTTTAGAGATGTGAAACTATACATGATGAGGATACGGTGATTTGGGGACAAAAGTAATGGTCATTATGGGGTTTCAACTTTGGTCTTCCTGAGACTGTTTCCAGAGCAACAAGGTGACCCAGATTTTCTGGAATCCTATTACCATAGTAACAGGAAGTTTGCATGTTGCTGGGATCTCTCTACACCTGTACATTTTCTTGTCCTAGCAATGAATTTTTCAGATTCATTATATCCAAGGTTATTCTTAGACTATGAGTTCTTATATAAAATATCCCTCATAAACTATTAACTCTCCCAGAAGAAACCAAACCCAGATAGAGTAAACAGCTAACTCAGAAGAAAATAAAAAACACTGTTAATCAACTGAAAGGCAACACTATTATATTTATTGAAAGAAATAAATTATTGAAATTGTATGTTACAACTCAACGTAAGTATTTTGGAGCATATCAAATGGCTTGTGTTTTATAAGTTATTTTTATTTTTTCCACAATTTTTTATTGTTGTTCAAGTTTAGTTGTCTCCATTTTCTCCCCACCACTGCCTTCCACCCCAGCCATCCCCACCTCCCACCCCTGATCCCACCCCATTTTGGTTTTGTCCATGTGTCCTTTATAGATGTTCCCGAAAACCTTTCCCCCTTTTTACCCCCCGTTATCCCCTCCCACCTCCCCTCTGGTTACTGTCAGTTTGTTCTTAATTTCAATGTCTCTGGTTCTATTTTCTGGCTTGTTTGTTTTGTTGATTAGGTTCCACATATAGGTGAGATTATATGTGATTTTTAATATGCTATCAAACTAATTAATATTGAACAATTTAAAAGTTTTCATAATGATACAAAAATGCAAACTATGTGTTTTATATTTTTTCAGTGGGTTGAATGAAGGTGTGCTAAAATAAGTAATATTTTTTATGCTCTTGAGATGATTTGATTTGTAATTTTAAACTTCTGGTTTAAAATTTTTGGTTTATGGATTCTGGTTAAAATTCTGGTTTATGGATTGGGACACCATGGCTTAGTACTTTTGAAGGTTCTATTGTTCTGGTAAAACTGAAAATTGTGCTATTATAGATCATTCAGTTCCTAGAAATGCATTTTAGACTTCTTTCATGGTTTTTAAGCTTGCCACTCATAACTGGTGATATAGAATATCTCCATGATTATTCGCTGACAAATTTGATTTTATAGGTTACTGGCTTTCATGGTGAAGAATAATTTCCATAACTGCATGTAGCTATCGCCATTACTTATTCCCTCAACCCCTCAGATGGATTATATCAGGAGTCATCTTTAGGGTCACCCATTCCAGGATGTGCTGGACTCAGTGAAAGTCTCACATCCTGGGAAGCCCTATAATCTCAGGCAAACCAGTACTTCGGTCACCCAGTGATCTGATCTATCATCTAGCCTCCTCCATATAAGACACTAGCATTAATGTCACTCATTAATGTTCATACATGTACAGCCTTAAACAGTCTAAATAGAGAAGCATCAATGGGAAAGACCTGGGTGTGGATCTTGGCTCTCCCCGCTGTGCAGCGGGGTTACCAATCATTTCAAATCATTGAAGTTGCTGTTCTGCTGAATCATGTTGACACTGTGCTTTGAAGTGGGGTGTAGATTGATGGGAAGAGAACATTAACTCTTCGGTCTCATTTTATTTAGCCAGATAACATCCACAACAACAAAAACTTAGATAAAGTGAGGTGACTACCGAGAAGTAGATGCAGCCTATACACACATAGCTACTCTTGAGCTCCAAGGTCCATGCAAGCAGAGCTGCAGGTTTACAGAATCCGAGATTAATACCTTGTTGTGCTGTTGTCCTTTTACGTAAGCCCCTTACATTAGTATCTGAGAAGAAAATGGAGTCAACAAATAGTCTCTGGACCTAGTGCACTTAATTAGGGGAAACTCTGCAAATACTGTGCTCTCACTATTTCTTATACACAAAGTCACCGGCAGGGTGACTGTGATCACATTTGAAAGAAGGTACATCCCCGGCCACTGTTCTCCCCCAAGCTCTAAGGCAGTTAGGAATATCAATTTTCCCAAAGATCCTCACCTCATTATACATAGTGTGAAGATTAAATGAAAGTATATTAACAGTGCCTTGCAAATAATAGGCTCTTAGTTTTAGTGGCAGTTGTTAGATTTAAAAAATGACCTTTGTGCAGAAAGCAATGAGAATTTCTAAAATCACATTTAGTCCTTTTATTTTATTTTGGTTTTTTTTGTTTTTTATTTAGTTGAAGGTATAAATGATAGACTCTATTGGTCTGTACTTTTCAACAGAAATATTAACTCACGACTAAATTCCAAACTTTTCTCAATAGTTGGAGAAATAAGTGAATGTCAATATTGTATATTCATTAAATACAAATTAATCCCATCTATGATATATATGCAAATATAGATATGTACATTGGTAGTGAGTATGTATATAACACTACTTCTGATGAATTTTATAAAGTTTTTTTTCTATCTTATATTGACTTCCATAATGAAAAATTCAAAACAATTTTATGTTCTTATCTGTTTTTAAATTCACATGTACTCATCAGTGCTAGGTAAATGTAAATTTTAAAAACATAGGAAAATAGAAATTGGTTATTAGCTCATCTAATAACATTTATCAAATATATATTTTTTTCAATTTAAAGAACAGGCAACATGTGAACAGTTTTCTTCTAGGTGTGCCATAAATCTATGCTTTTCCCCTTAGATGGTGATACTGCAAAATAACCATATCATCGCTAAAACTCCATGCTAAAATGTTTGTGTTTTCAAGGCATCCTCTGACCTTAGCCACACCACTCATAGGGTGTAACACTGTGATGTGGCTAAGGTCAGCCTAGCGGTCACTTTTAACATCATCAAATCACGAGCTACCGTAGCCATAAGGTAAAGGGTGTATGTTGGTTCATGAGGGCTTTTCATTCATTTTGAAGAAAAGAGAGCCCATAGAGCGGTCCACATAGTAGGGATAAGGTACCTAGTGTGTTGTTATGGGGGCTGGGGGGAGAGGGGACATTGATAGGCCAGGAAAAAATGGACAGGTTGAGTATCAGGCATGCATCACACTTTGGGCTGTAAATCCAGACGCAGCACGTACCTTTGGTTTGCTGTGGTCACAACTCTTTCCAAAGCATCACAAAGATATCAGTTCCCTCAGTTTCCATTTTCTACGAAGTCTTTCCTAAGAGCCACTTTTTTATTTTCTGACAACAGTACACCCTTCCTGATTTACTTGCTACTGTAATATTACAATAGAAAATAGGTGTGGCCAGCTGTTCTGTAATATACTTTGGCTTATGTTTTAAACAGCATTTCTTTCTATCATCTCCTTTTAGTCTTGATGCCTTTGTTGCAATATTGTTCTACTTGAGTCTGTTTTGACTGTATTTTTTAACCGCATACTATCCAGTAAATGTGCAGTAGTCAGCAGTACTGATTTCTGATGGACACATTGTGTAATAGGAATTTATTTTTTATTTATTATTTTTAAAGATTTTATTTATTTATTTTCAGAGAAAGGGAAGGGAGAAAGAGCAATGTATGGTTGCCTCTCACATGGCCCTCACCGGGGACCTGGCCCGCAACCCAGGCATGTGCCCCGACTGGGAATCGAACTGGGACCCTCTGGTTCCCAGCCTGCACTCAATCCACTGAGCTACACCAGCCAGGTGGAATTTATTGATGGTCTTTGGCATAGAGAGGCATGATAGTTGTATGAATCTACTCTAGGTTTTCAGTCTGATCTGGCATTGCTACCTTGCTCTCAAACAACCAAGAGGCAGGGATTTTAGTCGGATTAATAAAGTACTGTAAGTAAGTAGCATTTTCTCTTGTTAGCAAAATCCAGCAAGCAACACCAGTTGCCTTTATTGAACTAAAAAGAGTTTGTAGTTCTAAAATTGTAAGATGTAGGAAATTCAGATAGTGTGACCTAACAAGTAACAATAGAGAAGAAATTTCTTCAAAATGATTGTCACATGTTAAGTGCAAATTCAAATGTATGTTTCCAAAGTGAAGAGAGAAAACATTAGTCACAACAGAAAAAAATAAAACTACTGGGTAAAGAAGCAGCGTAATATGGGTTCTTGTTACATTTCTCTGGGATTGATTCCACTTAGACAGTTGCCTAGACAAAACAGAAAGGAGAAAAGAAGGCCAAACTCCTTCTATTCTTATGCTTTTCTAATTCTCTTGATCGCGATTAGGAATATTTAATAACTAAGGTCCTGCCTCATTGCATATTGTTTTTCAATTTTAAATTTAACCCAATCTGGTGAACATTGTAAAATCCATGCCCTTTTCTTTTTGGAACTGTAAGTAAAAAGCAACCTGTTGAGATACCTGTACACAAATTGACACTATCGACTGTATGAAGAACCTGAAAATTCAGTGAATATAGAGTGATATGTGCTTAACATTGGTGTAAGTGTCTTAGCAGAATGTGAATATGAATACAGGTTTAGAAAATCATTATAACATGTATAGAGCTCCACAGTGAAAGAATATCTAATATAGATTTAATTGTCAAGTTGCTGGAAAGTTAAAAGAACAAATCAATAAACATCAATATTAAGAACTTTACAAAAAACAAAAATTGATTTAACATTAAAAACAAATGGTAAGTATTTGTTTTCTCTGCAAAGATATTTCAGCAGCTCATATTAATCACGTAAAGTGGGGAAATGTGGATTTACCAAAATGTGTATTGAAAATATCAGAACTAGAAGGGAAAGCTCTATTTTCAGTAGCTTTGAGAAATAAAATATTGGCAGGTCATTTTATACAATGCCTTTCTTATGTGTAGAGAGGAATTGAATTCAGAGGTGATTCTGCCAATGGTTTATCTTTTGTATTAAAATAGTTTGAAAAGGGTTTTATGGGCTTTTAATCTCCTCTTAAGAAATATTTCATTTTGTGCAGCTTACTTAGTTTCTCTACATATGTTACATTACAGTATTATCTTACTCAAGAAATGAATACCTGCTTATCATGTAGCAGCATTGTCCTAGAACACGGCAACAATGTATTTAAATGTTCTCTGACTGTCTGAAATCCCCAGATAAGAAATGTAGCTAGTGTCATAGTTAGACTTGAATTGACTTCTGTTAGAATTAGATCTGTAATAGTAGAGTTAAACAGTGTTAATATTTATTGCATGTCAACATCACACTGTAGTGGCATCTACAAGGTCTATAGTTTAAAATTGTTGTTTTCTCCAGGATAAACCATAATTTTAGGACTTTGTAATTCAATCCAGCAAATTGTTAACCACCCAGAAAACTTGGAATCAAAACCCCGTGCTTCAGCGTTTTTATTTTTTTACCAAATTATGTTCTGATTCTTTTTCTGCCTCTCTTTTTATTTAATTAACCATAGGGAAGGAATATCAATGTACACATAATGGTTAAAAGTACTTAATATATGTGTAGTTAAAAGGAAAACATCTCCCCAGAACACAATTAGACCCTTATAAAACACAATCTGTACATTTCTGAAGTTACTCAAGGCAGGGTTTTGTTTCCTGAGGCCCCCCCTCCACCCCGTCCTAGAATTAGCCTCCGCATTCTGACACCTCCCAATGCACACGTGTCTGTTGGAGGAGAGAGCAGCCATCCCAGCCATGTGGTTGGAAAGGGCGGAGGTTCTCATGACGTGGCACTTATCTGGGCTGTAGCCCAATTCACTCAATCAATATATGATGTTTTTCCATTCTATTTTATGAAACTACTTCTAGAATTCAATGTAAATAACCATCATAATGTTCAAGTGTGTTCAGTAGGAATGTATGTATAATTTTCATGCTTGGATTTCTTTTACCTGACCCTCGGCCCAGGATTGCGCTCAACAAAATATGACTACTTTTGTCCTTCATATAGTAGTATTAGTAGTATTTTACAGCATCCTTTAGAAGTATTAGCAAACTATTTCTCTCCCCCCCCATTAGTAACACCTAATAACACCTAAAATAAATATATGGATGCTTATTTCTTGCTTTTTCAAATTGTACTTACCTAAGCTGACATTTTGGGGATGACAGTTCAAGTAAATGGTGGCTTGGCTAATAGTTTATCTTCGAGACCACACTTACTAGTCCATGTAATAATACACTAGCTTCTCATATTCTTCCTTACTGATAGGTTATTAATTGCCACTGTCTAAAGAAGACTTTCCATGTTTAAATTCTAGCTTCTTAACTCTTGAAATCTGAGAATTTAAACAACTGAGCCCATTATAGTTACATAAAATACACTTGGTGATCCATATCTGCAGCTTCTGCATCCACACATTTAACCAACCACATACTAAAAATATTTTTTTAATGTTATGTTGTTATTGACAGGTACCATGTAGCTAGGCCTATGATGGTTGCTTCTGTTTTGTCCAGGTACAGACTTTTTTCTTGCCATTATTCTTTAAAGAATACCATAAAACAGCTATTTACAAAACATTTACATTGTGTTAGTTATTGTAAGTAATCTAGAGATGACTTAAATTGTACAGGAGAATGTACATGGGCTATATGAAAACACCATTCCATTTTATACAAGGGGCTTGAGGATTCCTGGATTTGGGTATCTGTGGGGCCCTGGGACCAATCCCTGTACATACCAAGGGGCAGCTGTGTAATTTATGAGTGCACATACCCTGAGCAATGGCCCAAGAGCCTCTTCCAAAGACACTTCAGAATTTAAGCTTTTCCATTATTACTTCGGTGGTTCACAGGTCCATGTTGCCTTATATTCTGAATGGTAGAATTTTCTAAACGTTGGATGAGCCAACCACGTTTATTTTTTGCCATCCCCAGATTTGTAAAAAGTAGCAGTGGCTGGCAATGTTATCTATCCCCTCTTTCTCATAGAGAGGCAACACTAACTCTTCCTCTGACACAAAGGTCATCAAAATTCCGTTAGAACTTGGGAAGATCAGCTTTATTTATTTTTAGTCTGGAGTTTATATGTAATACTTTATATCCATCTTAAGCCAGGCTGCCTAGATTAGAAGCCCAGCTTTATGATTCACTACCAAAGTGACCTTTGGCAAGTTATTGAAACAGTTTCTCAGACTGGTAATAATGGACACAGGTAATAATAGTACCTATCTCAAACAATTAAATGAGTCCGTATATGTAAAGCTTTTTGAAGGGGGCCTGGCACGTGTTAAGGACTATAATTGTCTCCATCTAGTTACAAGCACCTTAAAAATAGGATTTTTGTCTGTTTTGTTCTGTATCTCCGATGAGCAGAATAGAGCCTGATACACAATTATAACTTAATCAATACATGAGTTAATATTTTTTCTTAAAATGAAACATAGATATATTCCTCTGTTTTCACTCAGTTTATTTTGTTGCTATCAATGACCTGGCTATTTAAACTCCTGATGTGATTTTAAAATTTTTAAAGATTTTATTTATTTACTTTTAGAGAGGGGAATGGAGGGAGAAAGAGAGGGAGAGAAACATCAATGTGAGGTTGCCTCTTGCACACCCCCTACTGGGGACGTGGCCTGTAACCCAGGCATGTGCCCTGACTGGGGATCCAACTGGTGACCCTTTGTTTCCCATTGAATCCACTGAGCCACACCAGCCAGGACCTGATGAGATTTTTTAATCTTTGCTCACTCTTGGAATCAATTCAGACACTGGAGTAACCTAAGTAAGATGTGTCATATGATTAGGAGACTATATGCCCAGGGGTTTTCCCACTGAAGGTACAGATTGGTCTAGGTTGTCTTTTAGAAATCATCTACCAGAATTCCCTTGATGTTTAGAGGAGCAAACAGAGGCCCCTCTGAGTTAAATATGTTCCAAGTTATTCATTAAGATCAGCTATGAAGCAACCTCAGTCAAAGTTACTATAAAATGAAATTATAGAATCATAAAAGGAATCAAGATGTTATACAATGTCCCCGGGATGTGCAATAAAAAGAAAAAAAAAGCTATCAGACCAGTAAGAGAGTAACCAATAAGAAAGTACCTTTTCCCACAGACCCCTCTGTGTGATAACATGGCAGGTAGAAATACCAGCTGCCTCCATTTCAGCAGCCGTGGTTGCCAGAGCAGAATCATTGGTATTTGCTTTGTCACTCTGGTGAGGCTATAAGTGGTATAGCTGCAAGATGAACAAGCAGACGGTCTTAGAGCTGATGGCTTCATCTATTTTGCTGCTGCAGGACATCACACAGAAGAGCCTTAATAATGACTGATTTTTAAGTCCATATTGAATTATATACATTCTGGTCATCTTATAACAAAGGCTATTTATTTTGGTTTCAGGGATATAGTTTGACTTAATCACATGGTTTATCAATAGTAATGTACATGTTATAACTGAGCAAATAATTAAATACGAAGAAGTGTAAATAATATGCTATGCCAATTTTATATGAGTAATATAATAAATGCCAATAGATAAATCATTTGCCATCACTTTGTTAGTAATATAAAGCATGGTTAAATTTAGATGGGTTGAACAATGAAAGAATTGTCAAGTTGTGATAACTGGTAATTTTCAATGAATGGCTCATGAAATCTTGAGGCATGTTTATATCCTTTATGTGTGTTTTTTTGCTTAAATTTATAATCAATTGCAGTCTTTAGGTGGAGTGTCTTCTTTAATCTTTAAATGCAACATTCTTTTTCCAATAAGATTTTTTTGAGCTTCTAATTCTTTGTCAGAATCTTTTCTGGGTGTTGTGGGTACAAATATGAAAAACAGTATCTTCTTACTCTGAAGTCCTATTCCTAAATATGTCACAGTGAAAGGGCAGGGGTAAAGGTTTTAATGATGAGGGTGGGTATATAGGCCCCTATGCTTATAAAAAAGAGGGAGCAACTCAATTGGCTTGGGCATAAAACTAAGAATTTGCTCAAGAATTGATATTGGCATTTGGGCACGGTAAAGTACATAACTACTAGTTTTTACGGCAGGGGTGGGGGATAAGCACTGGGAGAGAATCAGCAGCAGGAAAAGTAAGTTCATACTCCTGCTGATCTTGTGAAGAGGACACCCCTGCATATGGACACTATCTCTTAAATTCTAGTATCATCTATAAAGAACAGGAAGATTCTATGGCCAACCAATACTTTCTTTGGAAGTACTTAGTTTGGATTTTTCTCTCCATTAGACATGACCCTCTGGGACTCTGCTGCAGCAGCATATTGAATTAAGCAGCTTAATTTCCTGTAAACTTGAATGCCAACCAGATTTTGCCAAGATTTTATCTGTTGGCAAAAAAAAAAAAAAACAATCAGAGATTGTTTATCAAGGGAGGGAAATATATATATGGTGCTAAAGTTCTTAATCATATTTTCCAATGTTTATGAATACTTTTCAGGTCATTAAGTATGTGTTACCCAACTATTGGCATACTTTATCAACTGAAATGAATCTCTGAGTTTACTGTCTTTTGCTCAACTTGGAACAAAATTCCATTTCAATATTTTTCATTTATTTTAGTCAATGACTCCACTGAAATGTAAATGGCACTTGTTCTATTTTGTAAAGTCGCATTTCACTGAAGTAACTTTTGGCAAACATTTTCACTCTAATTGAGCTCTAATGGCATAAACATCCCGTTCAGAGATAATAAGTGTACATGACCTCAGAGGACAGGCAGGTGATGTAAGTATGTGAAGTTACCTAAGAGCACGGCAGTCGTGAGGAGAGGGAGGTTCTTTTCCTGCTAGGATAGATCTTCTGAGTGCAGCGATTCTTTGGCCGTTTTGTCCACTGGTATATCCCAAATGTCTGTCAGAGGGCCTAATATGTAGTAGGTGTTCAATAAATACTGAGTGAATGAATGAAGGTGTTGAAATGCTTTATATTAGGGAGAACAAGCAATACATAATGACATTCATTCATACCAGCAATGACAACAAAAGCTATTGTGCCACCAAAACAAAACCCACTTAGGGAACTCTTTGTTTGGAACCCATGGTGTTGCATGTGAGGTTACTTTCCGTAGACTTTTATGTAATTTTCCGTGAAGGCCCATCCTTACTCTGCCTTCTAAATAATTTCCAGAAGTATATTTCCTGTAAATAATGAAAAATACATGTTGGCTTCAGCAACTGTAGGAAAGTCTCTCTCTCTCATTAGATACTATTCATGAATACTATTTCAAATATTGCTATATCCTGGAACATTGTTTTAAAGAGAATTTTCCAATGTGATAGCATTCCTGGGTTTCATGAGAATCAATCAATACATCAATAATGATGTTTGAATAATTCCCCAAGTAAACAAGTAGCTTATTTTGAGTTTTCAAATCACCTTCTAATATATTCTCTTATTGTTATTTTGTGAAATGTTCAGTACTACCTGTATTCCAATGAAATGTGTGTTGAAAATGGATTTCAATGAAATTCATGAAAAATGCAATGATTGCTATATTATCTCAATGAAATGATTACTACTTCTGAGAAAAACATTTTTTCTGTTCCTTGAATCTGTAAGCATAGCTTAAACATATCTCTGCACATAGAAGCTGGACTTGGTTTGCTATCATTTTCATATTTTCAAGTTTAAAAATATAGAGCCATAGAACAGAATAGAAAGCTATTCATATATATATATGTTCCTCTCTCTTCCTCGCATTCATACTGTGCTCATACTAATTACATTTTGTGCCTGTATCCTAATGGGTAAAGATGTCCCTCCTCACCACTCATCCTTCCTTCTTCTTCTTTCTTAATCCTTTTCACATCATCTCCAAGTCACTGACTACAGATACTGAATTTACGTGGAAAGGAGGTCCTAGCAGATGCTCTGGGCGTCCTGCCTGCCCTTAGCATGTTCTGGAGGTTACTGCAGTTTCTTTTGACAGATTCCATATTCAGTATCCTTCCGTGAGGTCTTCCTCTGGACTGCAGTGTGTTCAGCCATAGCATGAGGTTGGGAAGTTAAGACCCACGGAATAATCTTCAACTAATGAGGAACAGTTGGTAGGCAGACTGCTTGCTCTTCAGAAGGCAAATTCTGAGCTACGTTCTTGGTAGCACTCTCTTAGAAATTTCCCAGCGGCACGGGGCCGGTTTTGGCACGGTCGCAACCCATTCACAGATGCTCTTTGATGGATTTTTCTTCATTTCTTGTTTTTCTTCTCTGCTCTTTCAATATGCTTCCCGGAATCTCTACTCCAATGCACTCAAATTCAGGACCTGCTTTCGGGGGGAATTCTAACTAAGACAAATATCATTCTAGCTGAGGATTCTTTACTGGAGTACTTTCTGTTTTTTCATGTTTCTTATTTCCCATGATTTTCTCTACGACTCACTTTCTAATTCTCATATTACTTCTAGTCAGAGAAACACATCTCGAATATCTCTAATTCAGGGCAACTGACAGCTCTGTACAGTAGTATCTGCTTTATATCGATTCAATCAAAGAGTCTAGGGTGGGAAAGTAGACTCTTATTTAAAAATGAGAAGTCCCAGATCTATGGAGGGCCAAAGTCTCTAAAATATAAAGATGATTAGAACTGCATTGATTTCAATTTGTAAGCCATCTTTATCTCAAATAATTTATTATGTTAGATAGCACTAAAAACAAAATACCTGAGAAATCATTGACTTCAGCTAAAATAGCATATGCTTTCTACAGAATATATTTTTAATTAACTCCAAACTGAATCTTTCTATCACACATCCAGAGGACCTTATGAGGAACTGACTCACTAAAATGTGTAGTGGGCATGAATCCTAGCCTACAAACTCAAGTTTGAAGAAATGTATGTTTTCTTATTGCTTTATAATTCAACTTCAATTTTATATCAAACATAACTATAGAAATTTTGTCTCAGTGTGGAGTTGCCATTTCCACTGTATTTTATTTAAATTCTAGGGGGCGCTATATTTTACCAAAGTGTAGAACATGATATTTGAATTTTTTGATTGACGTGTATCACCTGAGATCTCTCTCATTCCTATTATCTTGTTCAGTATGGCCTGCCTCTCTTCTTCCATTCCACCGTTGTGGGGATGGTGGTTGTTCCTCTCAACTACAGATCCTTTCCTGTGAGTCAGGATGACTCACAATGTCCTTGTATGTCTAGTCAGTCACACTCAGTGATCTCAAACCAGGAAGGGACATGCAGGTCCTCTCTGCACTTAAATATCCAAATGTGTGGGGTTTGCTGCGGGAATCAGGAGGCCAGCTGTACCTCTTTCTGTTCCCAATAAAGTATCTGTTACTCAGCCCAAAAAACTTATTTTTCCCCCCAGGAAGGAAGAGAAGAATTCCTTTTCCCAAGATATTTCCTAAAATATATTTTCTTCATTGCAGTTATTGGATTTAGGGTCTTGGAAAATACAAACAAGAGGCTGTCGTTCGTCTCTTTTTCTTTCCATTCTTCTTTTCCTCTTTTTTCTCCTCCTTCTCTTGTACCCTGTCTTCATCCTTCTCTCTCTCTCTCTCTCTCTCTCTCTCTGTCTCTATCATTCTATTTCATCCCACTTCTCCCAGGACCTATCTTTTCTACCTACTAACTAACTATCTATCTATCTATCTATCTATCTATCTATCTATCTATCTATCACATCTATCATCGAGTCTATTTACCATCTACTATATTCCCATCAACAAGGACATGGGATATGCTAAAATGTTGGCGTAGCAATGAACAAGAGAGGCAACTTCTATGATGGCCCGTGCCTTCCATCATTAAGTACTGGCAAGATATCAGTCTGAAAGTCTGACTGGCAGCTCAGTTAGGTATAAGTACTGTGTATGTACAGAATTCTTGTAGCTAGTAGTGTGTGTGCTATGTTAAAAGCAGATTTATTTGGAGCTATTACATGATTTGAGCCATGTTTTGTCAATAACTATAAAACATTTGAAATGTGAGGTGATTTTTTCACTTAATTTGAAAGATTTCTTATGTTTACACATTTCACTTTCTGCTTTTACTTTTGATGAACATCCAAAATAAAAATCACATACTGTCCATTCATTATTTCCCTTGTACCATTTGCACCTTCATGCTTAATGTATTTATTTCTTAAAAATGAGCTTAAAATAGTAATCTCTCCCTCCCATGTTGCTTTGAAGAATAAGTAGATGTAAAGATCCTGCAACATGTTTTAAAACAATGCACTTTTCTCATGGTAATAAGGGAATGATGACCATGACCAGGTCTTACAGGTTTATACGTGTGTAGTAATGGGAATAACTTGACCAATACATCAAGACATTTACAGAACCTTCAGTGACTCGATAATTTAGTGCAATGAGGTTCATCTTTCTTCATTTTCTATATAGCTCCATAGGAAGAGGAAGCTGAAGAAGCACCTTATGATGCACAGGCTCAGGGCAGGTGGACGGTTTAAGGACACAGCAAACATAGCATGCAGCTGAAAGCAGATGATGATACAGATAATGCCTTTTGCCTATAAGCTTTTAAAGGCTCTATGATGAATTTTGGGGGAAAAAAACAATAGTTTTAACTTATGAGTAAAAATATTACAAAACAAGTTTAACAAATATTTAATTATGTTTCTTCAAAATATATTGGTATATTTAAATATCTTTTATACATTTTATAGGACTGTAAAATTCAAAATGATCTTAAGCTATCTGTGCCACCTATATCAGAGTAAAATAGAATAACCTCATTTTATAATGACTGAATTTTTTATACCAGTCACACATTTATTTATTTGCTGATTTATTGATTTCCCTTACTAATAGTTATTAAGCATCCACTATATACCAAGCTCTGGACCAGGCTATGAGAGTGGAAATAAAAATAGGGGCAAAAGGAAAGAATGTTTAAGTGCATATTTTGTACTAGGCACTATTGTAAGCACTTTACACAGGGTAACTTACCTCAGCCTTACAAGATAGTTAACATTTATTTTCTGCCATATTAAGATGGAAAACTGTGACATTTAAGAGTGGAATAATTTATCCAAGTTCAAGCAGTTATTAATAGCGTAGTCAAGATCTGAACCTATATGTCCCTTACCATTCAACCATCACGCCATACTTCAGAGAATGAAATCATGACACTGTACTCCTGGATGAAGAGCAAGGGTGGGGGCTCACTAATGTTATACAGTGTGATGTGAAAGGAAAACTTGGGGGCGGGGGGCAATGGAAGCTTATAAGAAGGAAGTAACTAGCTCCGGATGTTTTAAATTACTTTTTAAAAATTATTTTTTAAGATTTTATTTATTTGTTTATTTATATATTTATATACAGAGGGGAGGGAGCGAGAAAGAGACATCAATGTGTGGTTGCCTCTCAGGTGCCCCCTACTGGAGACCTGGCCTGCAACCCAGGCATGTGCCCTGAGTGGGAATCGAACTGGCCACCCTTTGGTTTTGAAGCCCAGCACTCAATCCATTGAGCCACACCAGCCAGGGCTAAATTATTCTTTAGTATATCCCCAAATTAGCAAAGAATTCTTCTAATAAGAAATATTTTCTTTAAAATATTTTTAGTAATAGAAAAAAATTTTAATGTTGTTCCTACTTTAATATTTTTTTTCTAGGGCATAATTTACACTTAAGCTTGATGAATTCTGATGTTCCTAAGGTTCTTATGCAAAAACCTCATAGTTTAAAAAAGTTGATATTTTTAGAATCGAAAGTTAGATATTAATGCAAAAATGACAAAAAATTAGCCTTTAATCTTCTCAAGATTTAGAGCCAGAAAGGTTTGAGACTAAAATATTTATAAATATTCTTAAAATTTTTAATTCTTTAGCCATTGTTTGTGGTCTACTCGGGCTACTTTTAAAATCAGTAATAATTAGAGAAAATAAGTGTCCTCTTCAATAAAAATAAGTTGGGCAACAATGCCCTTAGATAAGATTTGGAAAATGAGGAGTTATTCGTAAGACTGAATATGGTTCTGCAATGTATTATAGATATTTTTTTTGTTTTATATATATATTGTTTTTGAACTCTGAAATTCTCTTGAAATATTAAAAAAATTGTCTAAGAGAAAAATAACTTCTTATACAAGTCAATTTCAAGCTCAAGTGTTTCTTAATGTCATCATTGTGTGTTTCTGTAGGCCAAACGTATAGTACGAATGGCTCGTAGGCCTTGTCACTTTTAATTTTACTAAACTATGGTATAAAACAAATGAGATTTGTTTATATGATATAAATGTTGGACTCTCTAAAATATATTTTTTAGTGTTTTTACCATTTAAACCATTTTATTTTTTAAGTATATTTTATTGATTATACTATTACAGTTGTCCCAATTTTCCCCTTTTGCCTCCCTCCACTGGGTACCCCCTTTCCCTTAAGCAATCCCCCCCCAATTAGTTCATGCCTGTGGGTCATGTGCGTAAGTTCTTTGACTTCTCCATTTATTATACTATTCTTAACATCCCCCTGTCTATTTTATACCTACCAATTATGCTTCTTAATTCCTGCAACTTTCCCTCCATTATCCCCCTCCTTCCTCCCCACTGATAACCCTCCAGATGACCTCCATATCTATGATTCTGTTTCTGTTCTGTTTGTTTGCTTAGTTTGTTTTTTAGATTCACTTGTTGATATTTGTGAGTTTGTTGTCATTTTAATGTTCATAGTTTTGATCTTTTCTTAAATAAGTCCCTTTAACATTTCATATAATAAGGGCTTGGTGATGATCACCTCCTTTAGCTTTACCTTGTCTAGGAAGCACTTTATCTGCCCTTTAATTCTAAGTGATAGCTTTGCTGGATAGAGTAATCTTGATTGTAGGTCCTTGACTTTCATCACTTTGAGTACTTCTTGCCAGTCCCTGCTTGCCCGCAGAGTTTCTTTTGAGAAATCCACTGATAGTCGTATGGGAACTCCTTTGTAGATTACTCTCTGATTTTCTCTTCCTGCTTTTAAGATTCTCTCTTTATCCTTAACTTTTGGCAATTTAATTCCAATGTATCTTTCTGTGGTCCTCTTTGAGTCGGGACTCTCTGTGCTTCCTGGACTTGTATGTGTATTTCCTTTGCCAGATTGGGGAAGTTTTCTTTCATTATTTTGTCAAAAAAGTTTTCAGTTTCTTGCTCTTCTCCTTCCGTCATCTGTACAATTCAGATGGCATGTTTGGAGATGTCCTGGAGTCTTATTCTCTCCTCATGGTTTTTTTTTTTTAATTCTTATTTCTACATTCTCTTTGGTTGAATACTTACTTCTTTCTTATGTTCCAATTCACTGATTTAAACCCCAGCTTCCTTCTCTTCACTGTTGGTTCCCTGTGGATTTTTCTTTATTTCACTTAGTGTGACCTTCATTTCTTCCCTTATGCTTTTACTGTACTCAGTGAGATCTCTAAGCATCCTTATTATGAGCGTTTTAAACTCTGCATCTGATAGGTTAGCTATCTCCCTTTCACTTAGTTCTTTTACTGGGATTTTGTTCTGTTCTTTCATTTGACCCATATTTATTTTTTTTTAAGATTTTATTTATTTATTCTTAGACAGAGGGGAAGGGAAGGAGAAAGAGAGGAAGAGAAACAGCAATGTGTGGTTGCCTCTCACATGGCCCTCACCGGGGACCTGGCCTGCAACCCAGGCATGTGCCCCGACTGGGAATCGAACCAGGACCGCCTGGTTCCCAGCCCACGCTCAATCCACTGAGCCACACCAGCTGGGCTCATTTGACCCATATTTATTTGTCTCATCAATTTGTTAGCCTCCCTGTGTTTGTTTCTGTGTAGTAAGTAAAGCTGCTATGACTCCTGTCTTGGCACACCCATTACGTTGTATGAGGCAGAGCCTTAGGTACTCACCAGGGTGGGGCAGCCCACTTCACTGCCTTGTAGCTTTGTATGTGGGGGAGGGGTACTAGAGGGGACAGTGCCACTGCCTGACTGCTAGAGGCTTATTCTGTACTTGCCCCCCTTCTAGTCACTTATGCGACTGGCACCCCTCTAGCTGTTGCCCTGGTTGTAATTCCCAGAGTGGCTGGGTTTGTGTATGTTCTAGGATCCTGTGGGCCCTTTTTAACAGACTTTCTTCAGAGATCCGCAGTTTCTCTTGCCTCCCCTACCTCCACTGGTTTTTACAGCCAAGAGTTATGAAACTTTATTTTCCTGGTGCTGGGAACCCTGGGTTGTGCAGTCTCGCCTGGAGCTTGCTCCCCAGATATCCCTACTGTGGGACCACCCATTGCACTGGCTGCTGCAGCCACCTGGTTGCTGCCACCTCACCACTGCCACACTGTATCTTCTTCGCCGTGGCTCCCCATCTTCGCCCCTACCACCATCTGGGTAGTCTTCTAAAATATATCTTCTTTAAATCCTTGGTTGTTGGACTTCCATACTGTTCAATTTTCTGGCAGTTCTGAGTGATTTTAGTTTTGAGGTTAGTTGTGATCCTTACAGTTGTGCAAGGAGGTGAAGCGTGTCTGCCTATGGCTCCACGTTGACTGGAAACCTCTAAAATTACATTTTAACTAAATACCTTTGTAAGAGACATCTTTCTATTAAATTGGGCTACAGGTATTTCTTTTACTTTTTTAATAATAATTATGATATATCAATATTTATTTATAATATATAATTTCAAAATATTTAATTAATATCTTCCGCCAATTGCACAACATCAAATAATTATTTGAGGTATTGTTTTTTTCCCTACCTAACTGCAGTGTCTTTGCATATTATTTTCACTGCGTGAATTTATCATCAGGTTTTTAATCATAAATAATCATAATTCAAAGTCAACAGCTCTAAAGGGCTATTAAGACACTTTGAAAACTTCCACATTACTTTGAATGATGTTAGAAAAGTCAATATACAAAAATTATTTTAAAAACATCATCTAGTCATGTTGTACCTTGTCCCACATAACCATATTAATAATATGAAAATTGTTTCTTCCTCTCCTCTGGCTTTCTGTTCTTTTAAACAAAGCAGATAATATTGGACCATAAAGGGAGTTTGCCTTTTATTATGAGATAAACACTCTGTGACTCTAAGCTGAAGCTAATATCTAAAAAAAAAAAAAATGCACATTACAATTGAACACCTTAAATGTTTCCAATATACGTTGATTTCATATAATACAGTTTTATCTTTTATATCAAATATGTCTGAGTGTGTAAACTCAAACACCAGCATAATTCATGCCCCTGGTTTTATTTAGAGATGCATTATGCTGGCTGCCATTGCAATGTAAACAGGAAAAAATGCTGTATGTCAACCAAGTTTTTATTCAGTTTCTACTTTAAGTGTTTGAGAAAAAGTCTATAACACAGCATATTTTATTGAATGGATATCTTGTATTTTAAAATCTGAAAGATGGCAAATGAGTTGTTTTTACTAAGGGGATTTTTATAACGCAAAATGAGAGCTGTCACAGACATAGTTTGGTGACTATGTTTGAGGTCTCATTTTTTGTTTGTTTCTAAATTTGAAAGCAGTAGTTAATGAGAACTCAGGAGCTAAACCTTTGTGAACGGAGAAGTTAGAGATGAAGTATGGTGTCTGTCTTAGAATTTGATGGTTTTGTTTTCCTTTCAAGATCAAAAACCGGGCCTACCTCTTGGTAAAAGATTGGAATGATCTATGCCTCTATCTCTTATACATTTTTGTTTAGGTTACAAGAATATATGTATCATTTCACTACAGAATGATCCAAAAATTAAATAATTGATAATTTTTGCCATGAAAATATAAGGAGTAAACAGCTACAATATTTATATGTGGAATGACGAAAACAAATGGTCATTGTCAGCATTAGAAAAGAAAGGGATTTCTGTTTTAAAACTTTATCTCTCTTACTATTCTAATTTGGAACAATACTCCAGGAATACATAAATTTTAATTCTCCTCTCCATGTGTAAGATTCTTAATATAATTCTATATATTTATGCCACAGAATTAAAATATATAATCATTATATCTGGTTTCAATTTGATAAGTGCAATAAGATTTTGACAAGAGAGAGCACTATTTCATTTTAATTGTTCGCATAAATATAAAGCATGCTGTTGAATTCTAGTTGTAGCAGATCTAAATAGGTGCATGTTCTTTTGCTTGTGTCTTTTAGCATCTCCGTCCATTAAACTCTTGGTGGATGACCCTATAGTTGTAAATCCTGGAGAGGCCATAACATTAGTGTGTGTTACGACAGGAGGGGAGCCCGCGCCGTCTCTCACCTGGGTCAGGTCCTTTGGGATTCTGCCTGAAAAGACTGTTTTGAATGGAGGAACTTTGACCATACCTGCCATCACCTCAGAAGATGCTGGTACTTACAGCTGCATCGCCAATAACAACGTAGGGAACCCTGCCAAAAAGTCCACCAACATCATCGTGAGAGGTACGTTTGCCGAGAGGTTGTGACGACACAGGTTTCTGGATAAGCCAGGCTATCACAAAGCACATGCTGTTTGATATAAAAAAGTATTTTCCCAACTGTTGCGTATATGTGTAACATATACAGAAAAGTGTTTATAAATAACGAATGATGTCTAATTATAAATGGATCCTAAAATGCTTACATCTTAATGCCAATGTCGTATGTTTCCATGACATATAGTTTTCATGACATATTCTTAGTGGAACCGTTGAATAGTTCTTATAATATGCTCTGAGTAAAAGAAATGATTAGAATGCAGTTGTGGCATACAACATTAAACACTGTTGCTATATAGATCATGTATTAGTCTAGGAGTTCTGCAGATTTATCAATGTAATGGTCAATAATCATTTATTGAATTCCTATTACAAGCAGAGCTTTAAGTTGTGAAATTATATATAGACCTATAAAACATTGACTTGTACTCAAGGATTCTATTGTCAGGTACTAAAAATAGAACGCATCAATGAATAGTCATGTGATATAGAGTGTGGCATGCATAAGCAAAAGCTATAGAAATATTAAAATATCTAATGGCTTCTGGCACAGGTTACGAGGGAATATCTAATGATATTTGCATTGGGTCTTACACGGTGGGTAGAGTTTTCATAGACTGAGGTCAGAGAGATACATGGAAAAGTCAAGGGCAGTAATGGGCAAACAGTATTTGATTAATTGATGTAAAATATGGGTCACTAGGACAATCATAGCAGGGATGTTCTGGTGTGGCTGCTGCCAGCTAATGTGCTGGTGCTACATGTAAGGTGAGCCACTTTCCCTCCTTTCTGGAGGATTTACATTGTCTGTGCAAGGAGAGCGCCTGCGTCTTCACGTCTCACCGGCATGGTCCTGGGTTGGGGACAGGGGATGAATGCTGATGCCTCTGAAGTCAAAGCAGATGTCCACATGCCCAAGAGGACTCTTCCAGCAGACAAAGTAAAGGAAGGAAGCCAGATCAGTGCACAAAGAAATAATATATGGAAATGAATAGCAAGAGGAGTTCTACAGATGAAATGATGTTATCCTTTCTAAGTATCAGCATTGATGAAATGGACCTTTCTAATTCCTTATCCCAGTGAGTAACTAGATTCTGCTCACGTTCTACCCCAAATTTTAAAGATTTTTTTTTTTTTTATTTTTAGAGAGAGGGGAAGGGAGGGAGACAGAGAGGGAGAGAAACAGCAATGTATGGTTGCCTCTCACATGGCCCTCACAGGGACCTGGCCTGCAACCTAGGCATGTGCCCTGACTGGGAATCGAACTGGGACAGTCTGGTTCCCAGCCCGTGCTCAATCCACTGAGCTACACCAGCCAGGGCTCTACCCCAAATTTTAAAAGAAAGCGAAAACTTTACAAATCACCAATGTTTATCATTTCTGCTTTTTGTTTGCTTTAAAATACTTGCTTTTCCAAGTAGCCAAGAAAAAAAAAATGCTACCAAATCTTGCTCTAATCATTTTGATACTATTTAAGCCTTGAAAAACTGTCCTTAAGGGTCATGAATGAAGTGTAGAATACTTTATTTCATTATTTTATCAAGGACAGGAACTCACCAGAGGGAAAAAAATGATGCATTAAATCTAGTTTGATAACAGAATCACCCACAACCGTATTGAATCCGCGTACAAATGGCAACATGCCCAGCATAAAATGTGTTGCTCAGGTACCCTTTGTGAGAAATGCACTCAATCCACCGCAAATACACACTCAGAGAATGATGTGCTCTTTCCCGCCCTGAGCTTTTATCTGAGCTCTTACAAAGGACTGTTTCCAACACCCAAAACACATAAAGCCCTAAAACTGTATTACTCCCATGTATAATTTCCATGCCTTTAATTCATCTGGAATACACATTTGCATAGTCATGTTATATTAACGGGGAAGCTCTCATCAGAGGCAGACACATAACTCACAGAATCAATTTCGAACATGACCTTACTGGACATAGAAATAGTCTCGTTAAAGAGTCAGAGGTTACGCTGTGGGAAAAAAACTGCTACAACATTGGAAAGCATCTCATTTCTGCCACAAAGGCCAAGAAATGCAGTTCAAGAAAAATGGTTTTCTTTTCATTATAGCAAGGAGATCTATTTACAAGTGCTCTTACTTTGTTCATTACCTCTGTAATGTCTTAGATTAACTGTGTCATGGATACAGTAGGAGTTGTTCCACATTTATTCTCTCCCCATTTTTTTCTTGTAATTAAATAGAGATCTACATACCATGTATTCCGAGGAAGAATGAGGATATTCTGTGTATAGAATGCTCATTACCATTTGAGAATATCTGTGGACAAAATAAGAGCTCAGGGTCTGTATAGGAATAAAATTCTAGAAACATTTCTGAATTCATCACTTGATTTTTCTTAAAAATGGAAAACACTTCACAATAAACAATGTGGATAACATTCCATGTTGATGATAAGCTCAAACCTGAAGAGGAATATCATATGTTTTAATATTCTCTTAGAGAATTTTTCAATGTAACCGCAGTGACTTTTTGTCATCTTTAAAGATATTGCAATGATAGAGCCACTTTTCTCCCAAGTTAGGATAGAAGCAGTTGCTTAATACCATTTGATGAGAAAATTAGGTTGATTCCCTCACTATGTGTTAGCTGCTCTGAGCTGACGGCTTTCCAAGTCCTGTTAGATGATGTGACATTCTCACCTAAAGTTCCCTGTTGTTGCGATTTTCTGTGTTTAAAGATCCTCGCATTTCTTTCCCATTGTGAACTGAACCTGTGTTGAACAAGCATCATCCATAACATGTTCAAGACATTACTGTATTTTGGTGTTCTGTGATCATTTTAACTTTTATACAGTGTCTCCATGTTTCCCTGCTACAGGAAGAGTCAGGCAGACCCTGTGATCCTTCCGCTCATTTTCACAGAGACTCCGACAGTTACATTTAAACCACAAGCACACATTTACTCTGTGTTTTGGGTGCATGATCCAAAATAGTATTAAAACTTAATTTAAAAATTTCTCCCCCTGCCTAGTTTGGATGCATTTTGGGCTGGAACCCCTCCGTAGGATTGAGATGATGAAATAGACAGGTTCTCCCTCAGCCACCTTAAGCTTGAAAGAAGATGCATCTCACAATTTTCTCCAAAGACATCCTTCTAAGCAAATTTGGTCTCTCGCCCCATTTCTACCTTTAACTGTCTGTCAAGTCCAAGAATCATGGAATGGATGTTTTTGCTTCCTTTGACAATTTTACGTAAGAAGGTGTCTGTTCTGCCTTCACTGTGGAATTCTATGGCTTCTATCCTCAGCAAAAATGAGTCTGGAAAGGGCTCTTCTATTATCTAATCTCACAAGAATATAGAAAGATTATGAGAATTTTCAAAATTTCTAGCCAACATTTTAAAATTTGATCAATCCATCAGCAAGTGTTCTTGGCCCAATCTTCAAACTATACTCTAAATCCGACCATATCTTGCCACATGTACTGATACCACCCTTGTGTAAACTATTCATTGCTCCCCTACTGGATTAAAATAGCCTTTTCATTATTTATCTTTTCAGTTCAGCCTGTGTTTTAACAGAGGCTGTTTTTTTTTTTTCCACTGTGTTAGATGAAGTAGACTAGGCTGAGTTAAAAAATAGTCCCATGCAAGTCATTACTCAAAACAAAAACACTTCAGTTGTTTTTCGTGAGAGAGTTCAGGATTTTACCTAGTTGATAGTACTGATGTGGTATTGTGTGTGAGACTGATGAGTGTACGTTGTGGGGTGGCTGTAGGAGCAGAGAGACTCTACTCCATACAGTCATTCAAGCACCTGGACTGCTGATGCCTCGACTCTGTCATCTTCAACCTGTGGTGACTAAGCTTGCTCCGAGTGTTAGCTCCTTTCCAGTCCGCTGGAAGGGGGAGGGAGCTTGAAGAAGCACACATGGGGGATTTTTATGGGTCAAGTATGCATTAGATCCAATCGCGTTTCATTGGCTAGATATTAGACACCTAGTTACATTTGATGATGTGGAAGCTGAGAAATGCATTCTTACTGTGTGCCTGGAAATAAGAGGACATGGGTTTTTGTCAACAGCTAACCCTCTCTGTTACATTCCTGCAAGAGAAAGTGATTGACATCATCTCAATCACCCAATCAAAATCCTCCCATGGCTTCCCATCTCACCTACAATGGAATTCAGATTCATTATCACCACATCACACCCCTCTCCTCTTTTAGATACATTATTCTCATTGTTCTTTTTCACAAGTCAGTGCAGTACTTAAATATGTACTGTTCAGCCTGGAATGTTAATTTTAAAATACTATCTCCTGGGAAATGGCTTCCCTGACCACTTTATCTTAGCCCACCCCGAATTCCTTTGCATGATTTATTGTTTCTTCTTATCATATAACTACCTGGAGTTACTTTATACATATTTATTTATTTATTGTTTATTTCTTTCTCAGGATGTTAGGCGCAAAGAATGCATCTGTTGTCTTACTCAGTGATACAGCACTAGAGTGTAGACAATGACTAAGCCTTTAGTATATGTTCAATAAATATATATTGAATGAGCAAAGTCTCTCTTTTAAGTTCATTAACTTATATTAGACACTTTTTCAGAACATCTATCTCTGTTTCATAGCATAAGTATGTACTAGATGATATGAAGCAAAATTAGGAAATTCCATATCCATATTAAATCATACTAAACATCTGTGTAGTGTGACTAGCTCATTCCATAGGCCACATTCTTCTGATTATTCATTGCTGTGTAACAAGCCACCCCAAAACAGGAGCATAAAACAATAGCAATCATTTATTGTATTCACAAATCTGAGGATTAAAAGGTCAGCTAAAAAATTCAGGGCCTCATAGGAATTTCATTCAGAAGGTAGCTGAGACTAGAGTCATCTTCATGGTTCTCCCACGTAAATATTTGGTGCCTGGACTAAAGTGTCCAAATGGCCATGTTCCTCACCTTGGTTTCTTCTCTCTCTCTCTCTCTCTCTCTCTCTCCCTCCTGATCTTTCTCTCTCTTCCTTTCTCCTTTCTTCTCTACCCTCTTCCCCCCCTCCCTCCCAGCCTCCCCATTTGCTCTCTCAATAGACTCTTTCAATAGTCTCTTTACAAGTTTTATCCACATGCCAGATTATTGGCATCCTTGCACCAGGGTCTGGGAACTGCATGGGTTCTTTTAATCCAGCTTCTGAAGTCCTTCTGTATCATTTCTGCATTCTGTTCATCAAGATAGTGATAAAGGATAACCTGGCTTCTGGATGGAACCAGATATCTTTATCTTTTTTTTTAAGAGAGAAAGAGAGAGGGAGGGAGGGAGGGAGAAAGAAGGAGAGAAACCTTGATTAGTTGCCTCTTGTCCACATCTGACCAGAGAAACCAGTGATCCCCCACTTTGCCGGACGATGTCCAACCAACTGAGCCACCCTCCCCAGGGCCAAACATCTCTGTCTTTTGAAGGGAACACTGTCAGCTAATCCACAGACCTGTTATAAAGCCATCACATTATGCACCATACTCGACAAACAGTACTGTTCACATCATAATCCCATGCTGCCTCCATTCTCATTTATGCCTCTATTTTCCCTTTTTTGCCCTTAATTTCATCAACCCCCATCTTGAACCCATGACCACTGCAAAGTGACATTGTAAATAGGTTCTCCTTTTAGTTTTAGTATCACTCTGCTTTTGTTGGATATGATCTCAGATTCCTAATATGGGGAAATAAAAAGATACCAATATTGAAATAGATTTAACCTTTACAGATGAATTCAATATGTATTCCATGAAGCATGAATTTACACTTTTCTAGCTGCACAGAAATATACTATAACCTCCAGGAACATCATAACCCTCTGTTCTGAAAAGTTAATTTACCTAACTCCATTCACATGAAAACATTGATTTCTTTAAATATTTGAATTTTAGTATTAAACATATTTGTTTGGAACTAATTATATATGCTAAAATTTCAAAGTGATCTTTATTTAGGTTTATTACAAAAAATCTTAAAATTTAAAAATTCTATAGGAGAAGACTTTGAATATTTGAGCCAGTTTCATTTAGGTAAAGTAATAGTTATATATCAATTGAGCATTTTTTTATGTACCAGGCTACCTATGTCCATTAACTATGGTATACTATGTCCATTAACTTTTTAATTGTTTCAAAGTATATATGAGGTAAAATAGTATTCCTTCTGTTGTAAAAAAAAAAAAAAAGAAAAGAAAAGTACAACAAAGAGGGAACAATTAAATAAATTTCCCCAAATAAGCCTTAATTTAGCTGCAGACCTGGGATTCAAAACCCACACGATATGGTTCCAGGAATACTGTGTTAATGAAGGTGCATAGTGCCTTTCAAAATTTAGCCTAATTTTTAAAAATATATAGCCCATTTTAAGATGGCAGAGGAAAACATGGAAGCTACACTGACCTCCCAGGACCAAACTGGAATACAACTAAGTTAAAGACATATCATCTTGAATAACCAACTGAACACTAGCTGGAAGTCTTATAACCAAGGACAGAGGGAAGAAACCACATCACAACAAGACTGGCAGAGAGTGCAGAGGTGCAAGAGGGCTCGCTGGGATCCTGCTGGCAGCTGCTAAAGTTCTAGAGGGGTATTTCAATGGCCAGGGGATTCCCCCTGAGAAGTGTGGGGTTTAAACCCTGAGCAGAGCTCCGTAGACTACAGCTCCAGAATTGGGAAAGGAACACAAATAACATCCAGCTGTGAGAAGCAGTGGGGTTTCTGTCTGCCAGAAAAAGATGGCCACAGATGCAGAAAGCTTCTTCAAGGGCCAACACACGAAATCTTGTTTGTAGCCACTTACTGTGGGTGGCCATGTACAGAGAGAGGGCAGAGTAGACTAGAGCTGCCAGAGCAGAATCTGGGGTTGGTGGTGCTCAGGTGAGAACTGAAGGAACAGCCACCAGGAGCCCTGTGTTGAGTCATTCCCAATATGGCAGAAACCATTTTTCTCAGGCAGAGCACTCCCTTCCAAGTGGCATCAGCCTGAGGGACAGCAATAGTCCTGCTGATAGTATAACCTCATCCCACCCTGTGGAGTACACAGCCGGAGGCTATCTCAGTGATTAAGTCTAACAACAAAGGTGGATCTTTGGCAGCACTGAGACTTCAGCTGAACATTCCCAAGGCCTAGTGCTGGTAAAAATCTGGCCTTGGTGTACAACCTGGTGCTTTCTGCACACATCCACACCCGGCAGAGGGTTCCACGGGCTGTGAGAACCGATAGCTCCAACATTTCCAAGAGCAAGTCACAGGCAGTGTCGACATAGGTCTTTACCAGAGTCTTTGCAGATCTAAATAATATATAGAAACAATTACAAACAATCAGCCAAAATGGGAAGACAAAGAAATGGGTCCAAGTGAAAGAACAAGAGAATTTTCCAGAAGAACAATGTGAAAGGGAGGCATGCAATTTATCAGATAGACAGTTTAGAGTAATGATTATAAGGATACTGAACAACATAAAAAAAGACATATAAACCACAAAAAGGGACCAGAGAGAAATAAAGAATGCAATATCTGAAATAAATAACACAACAGAGTGGAAAACTGTAGGCTAGATGAAGCAGAAGATTGAATCAGTGATTTGGAATACAAGGTAGTAAAAAAAAAAGAAAGAAAGAAAGAAAGAAAGCAGCAAAAAGAAAAAGGGATTTTAAAAAATAAGAGACTAGAGAACTTTAAGGACAACATGAAGCATAACAACATTGACGTCATTGGAATACCAGAAGGAGAGAGAGTAAGCCAGGGATCAAGAATATGTTTGAAGAAATAATGACAGAAAACTTCCCTACTCGGGTGAAGCGAAAAGACACACAAGTCCAGCAAGCACAGAGAGTCCCAAACAATAGAAACCAAAGAGGCCTACAAAAAGAACATCAGAGTGAAAATGGCAAAGCTTAAAGACAAGGAGAGTTTCCAAAAAGCTGCAAGCAAAAAGCAACAAATATCTACAAGGGAGCAAGAGTGTCCAATCTTTTGATATCTCTAGGCCACACTGGAAGAAGAGTTGTCTTGGGCCATACATCAAATACACAAACACTAATGGAAATTGATGGTCAAATAAACAGTTTTAAATCTACAATTTTGTGTTGGGCTGTACTCATAGCCATCGTGGGCGGCATGCAGCCAGTGAGCCGTGAGTAGGATACCCCTGATGCCTGTCATCTGATTTTTCAACAGAAACATCTCAGGCCAGAAGGAAGTGGCATGAAATATTCAAAGCAATGAAAAGAAAGGACCAACAACCAAAGCTACTTTTGCAGCAAGGCTATCATTTTAAATTGAAGGAAAAATAAAGAGCTTCCCAGACAAGAAAAAGCTAAAGGAATTTGTTAACACTAAATCATTGGTGCAAGAAATGTTAATGGTTTGCTTTAAGAAGAAGTAGAAAAAGAAAAAAAAACAGAGGAAAATAGTTGAAAAGTAAAATGTCAAGAATGCATATCTATGAATAATTCCCTTAAATGTAAATGGCTTAAATGCTGTAACCAAAAGACATAGAGTAGCTGAAAGGATAAGAAAATAAAACCCATATATATATATATATATATATATATATATATATATATATATATATATATATATATATGTTATCCCCAAGAGACACACCTCAAATCAAATGATACACACAGACTAAAAGTAAAGGAATGGAAAAAGATATTTCATGCAAATAGAAAGGAAAAAAAAGCTGGGGTAGCAATACTTATATTCAACAAAACAGAGTTTAAACAAAAGGACAGTAAGAGACAAAGAGGACATTCCATAATGATAAAGGAAACAATCCAACACTATTAAACATTTATGCAGTCAACATAGGAATACCTATATATTTAAAGCAAATCTTGATGGACATAAAGGGCAAGAGTGACAGAAATACAGTCATAGTAGGATATTTTAACACCTCATCGAATTCAATGGGTAGATCTTCCAGACAGAAAATCAATACAGGGACAGCAGCCTTAAAGGACACACTAGATCAAATGGATTTAATATCACATGGATATCTTCAGAGCATTTCACCCCAAAACAGCAGAACATACATACTTTTCAAGTGACATGGAACATTTTCTAGGATAGACCATGTGTTAAGACAGAAAAGAAGTCTCAATAAATTTAAGAATATTGAAATCAGATCAAGCATCTTCTTTGATCAAAATGCTATAAAACTAGAAATAAAACATAAGTAGAACACAATAAAACATGCAAAGACATGGAAGCTAAATAATATGCTATTAAACAATGAATAGGTCAACAACAAAACCAAGGAAGATATCAAAATATACCTTGAAACAAAGGAAATTATAACACAATAACCCAAAATATGTAAGAAAGCAATCCTAAGAGGGAAATACATAGCATTACAATCATATCTCAAAAAAACAAGGAAAAGATGAAATAAACAATGTAACTTTACATTTAAAGGAACTTGAAAAAGGACAACAAATAAAGCCCAAAATGAGTAGAAGGAAGGAAATAAGATCAAAGCAGAAACAAAATAGATTCCTCAAAAACAATTCAAAAGATCATGAATCCAAAAGTTGCTTCTTTGAAAAGATAAACAAGATTGACAAAC
>PVJI01006909.1:0-82422 GCA_004026765.1 Micronycteris hirsuta | reverse complement strand
TGAGTCCCTCCTCATTTTTTTGAATTCTTGTTTCTTCCTTCTGGTCCATCCCATTGGTTTGAGATCCAACCTCCTTTTTTTCCCTATTGGTTCCCTGTAAATCTTCCTCCATTATCCTTATCGTATTCTTCATCTGTTCAATTATTTGCGTCCACCTATTTTCCAGTTTTGTTAACAATTTGATTACAAGCATTTTAAACTGCGCATCTGATAGGTTGACTATGTTGTCATCCATTAGTTGTAATTTGTTGTGGTCCTTCCTTTTGGCCATTTTCCTTCTTTTTATCTCGGTGCACTTGTCAGCTGGCAGATGCCTGTGACCTGGGTCTCTTTTTGGATGACGTTGCCTCTGGGGGCGGGGTCTGGGAGGAAGCAATGGTGACCTCTGATCACCGAGGGCTCCAGTCACTCCTCCTCTCCCCAGCTCCCCACCGCCTCCTCTGCCAGACTCAGTTCTGCTGGCTCAGCCCTGGCCTCTCTCCGGCAGCGTCACCGGCTTGCGGTATTCACCCGTTGTTTGGAGCCACGCCCTGGTCAGGCACTGGCGGCCTGAGTAGCGGCGTAAGTTGCGGCGTGAGTGAGACCCTCCGTGAGCGCTGCTTCCTCCGCCCATTTCTGCCCCGCTTACTGGCCTGGATGTTCGTCTTCTCCTACCTCCTGGGTGTCGGACTTCCCTTCAGTTCGATTCTGTCCGTTCTGGTTGTTTAATTTTTTGCTACTGCATTCATTGTATGGACATTCTGGATGTGCGGGCAGCGAGTGCGACCACCTACGCTGCCATTTTGGTGGAAGTCTCCTAGCCAATTCTTTCTAATTCCTAATTCTCTAGTTCTTTCTGTGGTGCAGATTACCTTAGCACCTCATTCCAACGTTTCTTGGCAAGTGACTTTCTTGTCGGCATTTGTGCCCCTCAGTCACATTGGCTCTCTTGAGGCTATCCACTTATGAGCTCTGTCTAGAGTCAGGCACCCCTTAACGACAGGGATACATTCGGAGAAATGCACCCCTAGGCAGTTTTGTCAGCAAACACCATAGAGTGCCCTTACACAAACCTCAATGGGTCTGCTCCTGTAACTGCATGTACTAAGCTTCTATATGACTGGCAGCACCGTAGGTTTGTTCACGCTAGCATTGGTACAAACACACGAGTAATGCATTGTGCTATGGTATTACTATGGCCACATTATCACTAGGCTGTAAGAATTTTTCAGCTGCATTATGATCTATGGGACCACTGTCATATATGTGTTCTGTTGTTACCTGAAAGGTTCTGCAGTCTTCAGTTAACTGAGAGACTGTTGTGTGGCACTCGACTGTATTTCTAGTCATTCTGAGACATCATGAGGGCTCCCTGCATGCATCCAAGCCTTCACTACGCCCCTGGGCTCACAGTCCGAGGAGCAGATGTTCCCTAGCAGAGGAGGCTGCAGAAAGTCTGTTCTGACTCACACTTGGGCTCTAGTTGTGTGCTGTGGACTCACTATTGAAAGCTCAGCGTGGTTGTGGGAGACATTTTTGTGCCTTCCTGGGGAGTGATTCATATTTTATTTATTAGGAAAAATAACCACAGTGTGTAATTTCTGTAGCCTTTCCCTCTCTTTCTTATGACTTTTACCCTGTCCCTTGATTACCAGGGATTCACAGAATCTGGGAGAGTCTGGGGCTCGTCCTGATGCCACGATCCCTTCCAGAAAATGGATGTTTCATTTTTCTTCTGAAGTTCTTAGGAAAAAATATTTCTCAAATATCTATTTTGTATAATATTAATACCTAGATGAAGGTTTATTTTGTTAAAGTTGGGGAGGACAGAGAAAATTGGTTTAGTTTTTATGAATCACAAGGTTCTTACTCATTGACATTTAGTATTTATGATAAAGCAGTAACTTGATTTTCCCTTTACTGTGCCTCTGCCACTATAGGATTCTGCCTTTCTTCTGTATTGACCATTGACTGAACTGTAATCAGAATTATTTTCTTAATTTTATTTTATTACATTATAATTTTAAAAAATTATTATTTTGTATATGCCTCCTGTGGATGTGGTAGGCTAAATAATGTCCCCATGAATCTCCATTTCCTAATCTCCCAGAACCTGTGAATGTCACTTTATGTGGCAGAAGGCACTTTGTGGATGTGATTAAGGGTCGCGAGAAGCAGAGGTTATCCTGGATTATCTGGGTTTGCCAGTTAGAGTCACAAGCACCCTTACGAGAGGGAGACAGTGGGAACTGGAGTTAGAGACAGTGAAGTGAGGACAGATGCAGGGATGGATGAAGTGACGTGCTTTGAAGATGGACGATGATGCCGCGAGCCAAGGAGTGTAGGTGGCCACTGGAAGCTGAAAATGGCGAGAAAACCGACGTTGTTTTCAGAGATTCCAGAAGGAACCAGTCCTGCCAATAGCTTAACTCTAACCCAGTGAAATTGCTTTTGGATTTCTGATGTCTAGAACGAAATATAAGATGATAAATTTGTGTTACTTTAAGCCATTAAATTTATGGCAAATGTTATAGCAAAAATAGGAAAGTAATACAGTCAGAGTAAGTATGAAAGAGAATTAGATTGCCTCTCCAGGCAGACAATGTTTTATTATACTTTGATATGATATGAAACTTGATTTGCACACATTATTTTTTAACATAAATTCTTTGCACAGTGAGGCAGTATATGTATATCTACAGTATCATGATAATAAAAGTAACAGTACTTTTTCCCTAGGATTGTTGAAATATATCTGTTTAATTATTTTTGGGATTACGAACATGAGTATACTTTAAATGCATTACAAAGATTATAATTTAATCCTCACAGCTACGTGAAATATGTGCTGTTGTCCTAATTTTATAATGAGGAAACTGAAGTTTGCTGACAAAAATTATTCAATTCCTAAATGACAGAGGTGAAATTCCAACTTCAGTGTTTCTGACTCCAAAAGCCAAATATCTGTTTAAGTACTATGTTGTGTTATCTTCTGTATGTTTGACATTTTTTGAAAACTGTACAAAAGATGATAAGTTTGAAACACCATCATTACCTGTGACTTTCCTGTTTTATCTCAAATGCTAAAGACACATTTTTCTGTTTTTTCTCCTTGTTTTTCCCTTCATATTATGTTCTTTTACAAGTGACTGCTATGTACTGATAAAACATCCCTATAAGTAGAGTGGTTCTGATTATGGTATTTGAATATAAATTATAGAGTATTTGAAGTCGCATGAAAAGCCTTACTCTTTAAGATTGCTTTAATTCCAGAATTATTCCTATAAAAGGACATAAAAACTACAATACTGGACAAACACTGGAAAATAAGTACTGTATGCTAAAAAGGGTACATGAAGAAAAAATACCACCAGAGTTTCTTACAAAAGGTTTGGAAGTTCTGAATGAGATTGTTAGTGGAAAAAGGGTACTTCAAAATTGGGAGATGTTGAGTGGTTGATGGTTTGACATTATTAAATTTGTACTTTATTTTAATGGCTATTGGAGATGAGGACAATGAAAATGCAGAGGTATTATAAGAACTGTTTTTAAATCTTACTTCTATTCAAGAGGTGGACCAGAAAATATTCTTACAGTTCATAGTCTAGCTAGCATTTTAACAAGTACAGTGAACTCTTTTCAGTCACTAGGATAGTATTTAGAGGACACACATTATGTATCAAGAAATTAAACATGAACTTGTGAGTTGAGGGGTACAGATATGTTTTGGTAACTGACCTTAGATTGATTGCCAGAATTGATTCAACAGCTCTAACAGGAAGGGGACTCCCCTCTTCTCCCCCACCATTATTCCACGTCATTCTGTGTATACTCATACTATCCCTGTGTGTCAGGAAGAGTGAACCCTTTCCATATAGAAGAGCTTTAGGTGTACGAAAACTTCCTGTTGGAACCTGAAAGCAGGTTTTGTTGCTGATAAAGTAAGTGTCCTCAGAAGAATATAAGAAGCTGTAGGACAGTGAGGTTGTCCGGCTTCTCTTTGTGGTATCTATGATGTCTGCAGGAGTGTGTGAATTATAGTAATGAATAACACAATAACACAATAAATAACACAATAACACAATAGATAATTGGTGAGTTGGCCAAAGATCTCTCCCCATGGTCATAGACAGCTAAAGACCAAGAGATGATATATTTGCTTATGTGAGAATCATATTTCCTATTTCCTTTGCTTTGTTTCATAGTGCTCACCTATTATTATTAATATATTCACTGACCATAGTTTTACTTCTTTCTAAAAATGATATTAGTGCTATTGTTATTCTCCACCCCTCACCCCAGTGGAGTTTAGAGCTCCATGGCTCTCAGGTCAGGCTCTAAGCATTCTCTGAAGAGTGTCAGTATATTCTCTTCTGCTTGGAAGGACCCAAGGAGAGCAATGTCTACTTATAAACAAGCTGTTAATGTTTCTATCTTTAGGTCCTTCAGATCATGGAAACACATCAAGAAACTTAAGGAAGTTGGAATTAAACAAAACCCACCTTTAAAGTAGGAAGTGATTCTTGTTCTTATACGTAAATATTGTAATTTAAGTAAAGATTATCCTCCATTTTTCATTTTTAATTGCAACAAATCCAGTATGGACTCTCCCTCCTTTCCTCCTTTCCCCAAAATAAAGCCTATTTGTAAATCAGCACTGACGAAGCACAGTCTGGGCTGCTGAGCAAGCTCTGTACTTTTAAGTGAAGTTGATCTCCTACAAAGAAGGTCAAGCAGACTCTCTTGATGCCAATTATTGGGCAATATGTCTGGATTTTTATCTCTTCCTTTTCAACCGGCTCCTAGGAAATTGCAGAAATATCAGATTACCACCCCTCCCACACACTTCCACAGGCAAGTGTTAAATTCTCTTTCATTTAATTTAGTATTATTTTATTCTTCCTTCCCTTCCTTTTCAAAAGTTTAGCAGGATTAGGAATAAGGCTAACTTCTTAAACACTTGTATTGACAAAATAAATATTTAGAATAAATCATATTAAATGTCATGAACCCAAACATTTTCCTTTCACTTTAACTCTAAAATACATTTTCTCCTCTCATTATGTCCCTTCCAGCATCTTGGTTCTTGCTTCCAAATTACCCCACTATTTCTAAATGAATGTTCTTTGAAGTACTGAGACTTTTCAGCAACTACAGAACTCATAACTAACAATTGTTAGTACTGCTCTCCATCCTTCAGTTATTAAGAATTTCATCAAACCTTTCATTCTGAGGACTAAGATTAGGAATACGTTTTAAGTCTTCTAAGAAAAAATGGCAGCACAGTGAAGATACGAGAACTAAATAATTCACCCACTTTGGGAAATGAGATATGCTGCTGCCTTTTATCATCGTGGTAACTTAAAAGAAAAAAAAGTAGCTAAGAACAGGCAAAGGAAATAAATTCAGTATCATTCATTAACATGACAGGAGGTACAGCGGGTTCCCTGGAAGAGTGGGGTGATGGAGCACAGCATCTGGCCCCTCTGCCTAACAGAGACATTCCTTTCCGTCAAAGAGAACTTCGGCGATTCCTCACTGTTCCCGCACTGTGGGCCTTTTCTCAGCTGTGGAAGTCACCAGTGGCAGTTCTTGCTGAGCTGTTTTTAGGACACCTAGAAATAAAGTCTGGAATCTATGGTAATGCCAAGTGATGGATTACATAAAAATGAAGATATTCGAAAGAGTTTTTCTAGAATTGCATGCCACTTCTCCATTCAGCTCAGTCCAAAATCAAGTTGTTTCTTCCAATTGATTTTTCTGTGTTCTTCAAATGCTGAGCACGTAGTATATACCAGACTCAGTTGAAAGAGCATGGGAAACATCAGCAAATAAGCAAAGGTCCACTTCTTCCCTACACACTCAACTTGGAGGGTAGTCCCAGTTGTGAATGCTAGGACAGAATGAACTTAAAAAAAATGTGGTATAGAAATGTGAATGTTAGTATATGAGCCCCCCCAAATCAGGTTTTTTAAATTCAAGAATTAAATTATTTTTGGTTTACTTTTATATTTTTCTTAAACTTACAAAGAAGGATAGCCCTGACTTATTTAGGTATTATGAAAATCACTAATATTTATGGCTGTTTGTAAATCTGAGGTCATTCATTAATTCAACAACTTGTTAACACCAGTGCCAAGTACTGGTGCTAGGTGCTGCATAATACAGCCATCTTTTTCAATGAGTCAGCACATCTCTGAAGAGAAAAGAACAAGCATTTTACAAGTCTGACTGTTTATACTGAAGCATATGTATATATAATTACAGGCTTGCAGATACTGGAATTTGTCAAGACCATTCATTACTGTACTTGATACTAGAGATACCAAGAAGCAAATGATGAGAACCAGGTCTCCAGAGCCTTTTGGCCTAGTTATTAGATGTACCCTTTAAGACTAAATGTATGTGAACAATGCAATTTATATATGTGTATATATAGTACACATATATAATAACATATATAATATATTGCACATATTATATATACTCTTAAAATGGGTTGTAGAGAATCATAAAACATATTTTTAAAAGTTAAACATTGAACTTATGTAAATTTATAGAATATAAAATTTTAGTTATCCCAGTATTTCTTTAGTCTTTTTATTACTTGAGCTCAGCTCCTAAGAGACTCATTTTCTATATCCTGATATATCTAGGGCATTATCTGTTTAGGTCCACTTAGCTCATTTACTCAGAACTAATGAGAACAAAGTCTCAGCTCTGATGCCCAAGGGACTGCACATTTGCCACATCAGCTCTTAACCATAATGGTGAATTTGCCTCAGAATCAGTCAAACCATTGGCCTGATAAAATTCATGTTAAAAATGCTCTTTGTATAAATACCTGACCTTATTTTTTAATTACTGATAAAGGCATTGTGAATTATTTTTATTATTGTGAGAATCATTAAAAGAGATTTTAGTCTACTCTTAAACTCTTCAGATAGCTTCCAATATTTGCAATATTATCAAGTTCTGCAACTCAGGAATATTTTATTATTTGCAAAAATTAGGAAAATAAGTAACTTGGAAAAATGGCAGTAGATAATAAAAATAATAAAAGTAACAGGGAAGCCAAGTCCTAATATTTGTCATTGACAAAAGTTGACAGTAGATCAGTAGGCAAAGCTACATCTGGATGACATAGGAATTACAAAAACAATTTAATGTTGTGGCTTATTGATTATAGTACAGTACCTAACATAATGCTTGCCACATGAACACTTTTTAATTGCTCATTGGCAAAGGGAAAACAATTAATTAGTGGGTCCACAAGTTGATTTTGGCTATGAAAAACCAAGGTTTATAAATACAAAGAACAAGATACTTTAGTTTAATATCCAGTTTCCTTAATTTGTGGTGCTTGGATAGGTGGGCTCAGAATGGGTGTGTTCCTTTGTTGGTAGAGGTCATTGAGGTCAATGTGTGGTTGATCTGAGTGGTGGAGGCTTCTTCACCCCGCTCCCTGTGTTTGGAATGTATGTTCTGCCCACCATTCTCATAGCCAGAGGAGCGTCAAGGACAAAGCCTTGAGAGCGAGTAATGTATTGTTGAGACCATCTGGACCGAAAGACCATTAAGGCCACTACTCTGGTGGGCAGGTGCAGTGCTCTGCTCATCGTTCGGTGGACTAAGATAAGCTTGTATCTAAGTTCCTTGGTTTATTAACGCTGCCACTTACCAATCTGGGGTGGTCTGCTTCTTTCCTCCGTCTCTCTTTGCCCTTTGCGTATCAGGGCCAGTTTCAAATTTCACCAGGGGAACTTCCAAGGTTGTGAACCAACATCCTCATTATTTTTAGGCCTATTTTGATGGACAGAGAGACATTAGGTTTTGCCAGAATTTATCGTTGAGTTGCAGCAACAGGAAGAGAAATGGTTCACAGATTCCAAATTCATTTTTGTGTACTATTCCATTAAAGCTAGTTGCCTTTCTAGAAAAAAGTAAGCCTGCTTTCACAACTTGGTTTTACACTCTCATCCAAGTAATGGAAGAGAGTTTTGACATGAAGTATACAAATAATCAAATTTTGTTAGTGACAACGAGCCCCTCCCATCAATATTCAAGGTGCTGAGTCACACTCATGTGCCGATAGACTGTGACCGCGCTCAGTGTTGTGTGCTCCAGAAACGGCCCTTTTAAGGCTTTACTGTTTTTTTCTTTCTTTTAGGAGATTCCCACTTTCTTTGATTTCCACCATGGTATGAAAGATTGATGGACAGAATTCTGCAGAGCCTTAAATAGTGAGTTAATGTAAATCACCACTAACTCGTAGGAGAGAAAGATTTTTGTGAAAGGCCAGCCTTGTTTGTCCCCCTTCCCTGTGATAGGACACCTTCTTTGCTTTAATCCCCAACAAGAACACAAGAATAAGTGTTTGCAACCTGGTAGTGATGTTGGATAGGTTGCTTGCCACACCTACAAAAGAGGTGAGAAGAAAGTAGCCCCCATATTGATAATATTCACAAATGTTAACCTTAAAGCAAACGTATCTTTCATACAAGTATAAACAGCTCTTTGGTGAAAGACATTGTCCTTTTAACAGATTGGTCACAGCTTCCAAGATGATTTATTTATTTATTTATTTGTTTAATTCTATATTATTTTATTTTTTCCATCACCATTTATCCCCCATACCACCTCTTCCACCTCCACCCTCCTTCCTCCACAAAAAAGTGCTTATGAACCCAAGATGCATTATTTAAAAAATAAGGAAATAAATTAAAAAAAAATCTTGTCCTGTAACCCTTTGCTATGTATTATAAAATAACTGGAGTAAGGAAATTGGTTTGCATGAAACAATAAGGGTGGGGCCCTCTGGAGCCTTTGAGGCTGATGGTTTATTTTACGATGAATGTTGCAAATTCTGTACACACCGTAAGAGACACGTCCTTTCCGGTTAATATTTACATTCTTTTTGTCTCAACCAAATACCAATATTTTCTTACTGTTATAACACCACTTCTGGCTGTTCACTAAACATTCCTACCTGACACAGGCATATTGGCAAGTTTTAGACTAGCCCGTTTGGTTGTTTAGTCTCTCATCTATCAAGAAGAAAGCATTTTCCTTCCCTTTAGTGGTCCAGTCAGAAAATCTTCCCTTTCACGTCTGTGAACCTTCTGCCTCAGCACTTTATATTCATGAGTTTGATACTAATGTTGTCTCTCAGTATAGCACAGTCAAGTTCATTAACTCCCATTGAACAAGAAATTCTGTTCTTTCTGCAACTACTTTTCTTAAGTAGAAAAAGAAAGAGGTTTTTATTGAAAATACTGGGTAGTACACTAAACTTGATGATTGGTTATTAGAAGAGAGAATATATATGCATACAATGCATAATTTTATAACAACGTTTCCATTACATCTTATTTTTATTATGTACAATCTGAAACGCATGCACTAACAGGGAGGACAATAAAATGAGCTCCCATGGACAATCTCGTTTCTTCTTTCTCCCACATTCCTCCCATTTCCCAGATTATATTGAAGTGGAGCCCACACATTTCATTTCATTCATACATTTTAGTATATATTTTTAAATACAAGGACCATTAAAAACCTATACTGACAATACTACAATCCCACCCCCAAATTAGCAACAATGGAACTATATTTTAATATGGCAGCTCCTAGCCAACTAATTATACCAGTGTTTCCTTTCTAAGTCAACCTAAAGAACCTCTCACTCAAAACTGCAATCTCCTGGTGATGACTGGGCATCCAGACTGTATCACAGATGCCCAGTTAATCAAGATGCAGTTGAAATGTGGCACTAACTGTATTGTGTTCTAGGTGCTGAACTGAGGGCTTGTCTTTTCTGTCCTCATGGCCAGCCCTCAAGTAAATTTTGAAATACAGTAAAGCTGATTTTCTTTTCTGCATCTTGGAGCCCAGCTCTCACCTGCCTATTGTCCCCAGGACTCTTAATAGTGCATGGAGCCCAGCCTCTGCCTGCCCCCCACAGTGCCGCCTGCAGGCCTAGCATGGAGCTCGGCTCCTTTCTCCCATCCCCAGTGTAGTATCCTATTTCCCAAGAGTTCCATTTCCCAAGTAAATTTTAGTCAGAAGGCAACCTGTGCTCGTATACACCAAGATATGTGAGAAGGAATAATCATTTTTCTAAATGCAACCTCATAGTTATCGTTATTGAGAACAGTCTTGGGCCGGTGAAACAGGGCGTCAGAGGAGGTGGAAGCCAGGATGACAGCCATTTGGGTGTCTGTATAACATGTCAGCTCCAGGCACCCTGAAAATGGCAAATAAAGAGGACACGATCAAGGCATGTTCTAGCCTGTGAGTTGGGAACAGACAGAATGAGAGAAAGAGTAAGTGGAAGGGGAAGAATGAAAGGCAGAAAAGAGACGGAGGTAAGGGGAAATCTAGGTGGGCCACGAGTGCTGTGTGGGCGTTAAACTCCGTGGGAGCCTGTCGTGTTTCCAAAGAACAAACTATGGGGAATAGGACCACCCATGCCTTTATTTAAAGGATTTTTAATGGTAGGAGTATAGGAGTTTATTATACTGTCTTTTCTGCTATGGCATAAGCTTAAAATGTTATATAATAAAGATAATCTATAGTATAAATAAAATATTAGAAAAGAAATGATTATGAGGTCGAGAAGACAGAGAGAAGCATTCAGAGAAGCTTTTCTCTTTACCACGGTGCATAAAAATCCCAAGAATTATATATTACATATGTATGCATATGTATGCATATTACATATGTATGTAGTTGTATGTGTGCATTCCATAAACTCAAAACACTATATACAAGTGTGTTGGGGGAAATTTTTCTTCTACCTTTGTAGGTTCTTCTCACTGGTCTAAGAATTAATTGACACAAGACAGATTAACAGGAAAAAAATAACCAAATTTAATTACAGACATACACATGGAGGTTCCATGCGAACCTGGGGCCCCAGGAGAAATCAGACAGTTGAGGCTTCTATGCCTTCTGAGCTGAGGAGGAGATAGTTGTTTGGGACTTCAAAGGGAAGAAGGCGATTCACATGGAAATGAAAAAACAAATGTTTGGTAAGGTTTGATGGGCCACTGGGAGCCAATGGGACGGACTCTGATTCCTGGGCCCCGCCCACACCTGTGGTGATAGCTTCCTTCCTGAAACAGACCCTCTATCTAAATTGTTTGACGCAGTAACAGAGAAGGTCAAAGGTTCTTCCCAAGTCTTTTGCTTCTTAAAAATAAAATAACCCTCATGCCAGAGGGACACATTTTAGAGTGGCAAATTTTGCTTTCCTACAATGTGACAAAAAGAGAAAAAATGGGGTGAGTTAAAGCATTCTTTTAAGTGCATTATAAAATGACCTGTTAAGGCCCACAATTTTAAAGAGAAAGAACAGAAGCACACTCCTACGGTGTTTTAATAGCCTGGTATTAATAGGTAAAAAAACACAAGCATATGTGTGTGTAGAACATAAAAGGCCGAACAAAAGAATTTAAAGTGCTAAAATCCAATTGTAGAAATGAGTCCAGAATTGGAGGAGTGCACTTTCATTCTTTCTCCTCAAAATCTCATTTCAACAGGTTACTTTGTAAAGCATTTGAAAGAATGCTAACTCACCTATTTTCCTTTCCTTTCTTTTACAAGGTCTTAATTTTTTACCATTGTAATTAAATTTTGCACTTATTCTACTTTAAATGTTACTTATTTTGAATGGCCCACTGTTGCCTTTCCTGTTTCTTTGCCAACAGTAAAATCTCTGAGACCATAATGGAATGTAACGCTAATCAGTTAAGAGAGGAAATTATTTTTTTGGATAAAAGGGGATAAAAGAAATATTAACTAGTGATATAAAAAGGACTAATAAAATTATTTTAAAAATGTTTTCATCAGAAGGGTGCTAAATGGTGAACTGTCTCAGGCTTTCAAGCAGTTTTATTATCTATTGACATAAAAAATGTAAGCTTTAATTCAGGAATGAATGCGCTTTTATGTATCAGTTACTTTCAAAGTTGCTTTTATATGACTAGATTATTAAGCCTACCCCTTGCAAAACTGTGATTTCTATTTTTCAACAAATATGGGATACGTTTGAATGGTTGGTAACAGCTTCATTTCCCAAAATGTGGGAAAAGTGCCAGTAGTTATTTTGTGGCTCTCAGCTGTGGGTGCCGGCTGGGCCATTGGGCCATCGGGACTGTGTAACTTCTTTGACTTTGTTCTTATGAGATCGAATTCATCTTGCCCACTGTTTCTCATTATTTCAGGAGCAGTAATCCCTTAATTCTCCTAATTCTAGTGTTCTGTTAGGCCTTTTCTTTCATTAGGGAGTTTGGGAAATATCATCTGGCAGAGAATCCTGGAATTAATACCCTAATGAATGAATTCTAGCTCATTAGAAAATTTTAATGATTCCTAGACAAATTAAGTAGAGTGCAAACTCCATGAAGATCAGAATATTTATAGTGCTTGGCAAAAAGTAGATGCCAATAAATATTTGTTGAATAGAAAATTGGATTCATAATTTACTGACATATGAATGTGTGAATAACATGTGATAGGTATTGTCCTGGCCTATATGACTGTTTCAAAAATATGCCTAAGTTTTTGCAGATTATTTTGCAATTCTCATCCTAGGATGTAAGTATGATCCAGGCATGACCCCTAGCTAATATGCCATTTACAAAGCCTATGATCTCATCAATGCTGTTGTTTTCCTCTTCAAAAACTTATCTAATGAGGAAAATCATTCTTTAAAGTGTGAGGTAAAACTTTATGAATATGAGCTCTATTAATGACACTTGTAGAGACATTTGTATCATATATGGGTTTATTCAAATATCTTTTATTGAAATAATTTTCTCACTTTTCCATGGAAAATGTATTGGATGCAGCTCAGTCAGGGGGCGAGATCAGCCAAGCGAGGGCGCCTTCTGTTTGGGGTGCTGCTCGTCTCGTTTGCTCGCTCTGCGCTTCGGGAAAGTGTACTTGCCTTTGGAGTTCACTCAGCGCAGGTTTCCGGAATAAAACCGGAAGATATTTTTCACTCTGTGCTTTTTAATGACAACCAAATAAGAAAAGTGTTATCAAGTCACGGGCTAAACTGAAAATTATGTCATTAATTTAAGAAGAAAAACCGCATGTGTTCTCATATGTGCATATATTATAAATGATATAGATTAGAATTCCAGTGTTAAATTTTCATTTCTTCTAAAAAAGTATTTTTGTGGTAAGTGAAATGTAAGGGCAGACCTTTGTGATCCAGGTTCTGCAGGGTCTGCCAACCTTGTCTTTGTCACATCACACACATGTCATCATGCTGCAGGGCACTCAGTTACAGCTGCAGAGAATCCACAGTCAGTGAAAGCACTCGAGGGGCACACTCCAGCGCTTTTCTGTAGACCAACGGTCTTTGTTCCCCATTGTACGAAACTTGAGGCAATTGCTTCTGTACTTACCACATTAAAAAACTGCCTGTCACCTTTGTCCTATAATGTTTTCTCTGTCTGACATCTGTCTCTGTGTCCTTCCATATAATTCCCAATCATTTTCACTTAACTGTTTCTGAATTATATTGTGGCAGCATGAAAATTTTATGGTATCTCAGTCCGCAAAGGAGAATCAACTCCAGATTGAGTATGACAAAACCGAATCCACCCCTTTAACGTCAAACACTTCTTCAGGATGTGGTTTTCACTTTTCAGCCATCAACTCCAAGATTGTAGATTATAGTACTCAGTCTTTTTCTAGAATACAAGTCTTCATTTTTTTTAACAATTGCCACGTGCAAGGCGCTGTTACACATGCTTTACACCTGTGAACTCTTTAATCCTTATACCAACTCTATCAAGTAGATTTTGTTATTATCCCCATTTTTTTTAAAAGATTTTATTTATTTATTTTTAGAGAGGAGAAGGGAGGGAGAAAGAGCAATGTATGGTTGCCTCTCACATGGCCCTCACTTGGGACCTGGTCTGCAACCCAGGCATGTGTCCCGAATGGGAATTGAACTGGGACCCTCTGGTTCCAGCCCGTGCTCAATCCACTGAGCTACACCAGCCGGGCTATTATCCCCATTTTTGTAGATGAGGAGTCTGGGCTAAAGAAATTACTTGTCCAACTCATATTTTTTGTATTGAAGAGGAATAAGGATTGAAATTCAAGCAATCAGGCTTCTGAATTTACATTTGTTACCATTATACTACGGTGTCTCTCAAGACCTTGAATTTTAACTCTTTCTGGAGTTAAAAGTAAAATAGAATTTGGGTCTTGTCTAAAGAAACTAGATATTTAAACTACAAACATGGAATCAGTTGGAGTCCTCGATTCTAGGTGAAAATAATCCCAAAATGCGCAGATCTGCATCTGAATGTGTTATCACCTGGGTGTGAGGGCAGCCAGACTAGAAGTGCCTCACCAGGAAGGTATAAATGAACAGCAATTCAAAACACAATGGGCCTAATCCACATCTCCCACCTATTTGCCTACGTGGAGCCACTCACCCTTTGGTCCATACGTTTCCTAGTCACAACCAACATAACCCAAATCTTGTGCATCAGACTCTTCTATTCTATTCTACATGATTTGGTTTTGTTTCCAGGGCAGAGTTTGCTGGTTGTCTCCTACTAGTCACTCTTCCTTCTTGAGTAAAAGTGTGGCTCAGTGAAGACTAGTTTTCAGCTCCGCTTGTTCAGAGGAGTAACCAGTGACGAGGTTCCTGTCACTGACTGAGCAGACGTGTCTGAGATGTTTAAGGAGGCCATTCTCCTCTATCACCCCTTGCCTAGTTAGTGGATGTTATGATTGCTATTGGGAATGACCTAGTTCCCAGAAATCCATAGGAATTCCTACGAGATCCCTGTTAATCAACAACAGTCTTCCAATACTTCCTAAATACCTTGTGACAAATAAGATTTCCCAAGGCCCTAGAAAAACTTCAGATTTTCTGACCTATTCCAATAGGTGGCCTGTGTCAAATAGAGGAAGTTTTAAATCATCTGCAAAATGGACTGTTAATTCACACACTAGACAAATTTGTTTCTATATGTTTTTCTGCAATCTGACAATGACACATGAGTATGCCTGCCTCCCTTTCTTATGATAATGTAGTTGACTGGATTCTAATGGTTCGAAACATTGGTTTATATCTTGGAGCAATTTTTACCTTGTGGAATTAGAAAACTTTGATGTAAACATTGCCTGTTGGTGTATGAAGTTCTTACGTACCTGTCACACTTCCACAATGGTTTGCTAATAATTGTATCAAAATGTTAACATGTTTTTCTCATTGCCTCAGTATTTTCCAGAAGATGGCATTGTAGCTGAAAGCTAAAGGTCTGCGGAATTTATTTTTTTTAGGTTAAATTAACCCAATGCAGAAGATAGCTAAGATTGTCCTTAGATGTTCTTATTGGCATTGTTCACTTGGTTTTAATGAGATCCGAAGTGTCTGACGGAGCATAGACAATCTTGGGCTTAGTGCGTAAAATGTGGCTTGGCCGACTCCCTGAGCATTCCGCCGTACTTGAGTAAACGGTGGAATAACTTTTCTGCATTTTATTCATGTGCTCTATTTGCTGTTTACTTGGCAAGTGCCTTTTAAAATAACATCTGAAAGTTGTTTGACTGTCACTATTACAGATAAGAGTTTTTTGTGCGAGTAATAAAAAAATATAAATTTTCCAACATATTTTTTTCGTTTGTTTTGAGCAAAGGGAAAAAGGGCCTGAGAGATTTCGTTTTACTTTGTATCCTAGAATAAGAGCCGTGGCATTATCGATGTAATGAACATAGCATCTGGCAGACAGTAAAGATTCAATATACATTGAAGATATGAATAGGAAGTAAGCAGAAGTTGGTAAAGAAAAGATGTGATGGCAATGGCCAAGTCAATCATTTGTTAACAAAGGACTAACAAATATTTATTTAAATTTTTGCATGGCTTAACAATGGCATAACAACCAAGTAGTCTCTAGAACATGGTAAATTTTTTTCATCATTATTAGTATATTTTAGTTTGGTTGGATTTTTCCCAGGGTTAAACTCTGGCTCACTCCAGTGGGTGCATATGTCAGTACTGACTGGCAAAACTCTTGTTTGTGAGATGAGGTTTGTAAGTCCAACAGAGGGACTTACTTGGAGTTGTGACTTGCGTATAGTTGAGAAAACCTCTTAGATAAAGTAAACAGTGAAATCTTTCATTCTAGCCCTTGGATGGTGTCTGAACTTGAGCAAACGTGTATTTTTCTCCAGTCTTCCCAGAAGTTATCCATTCTGGTATAGACTAGAGAACGCTGTGAAACTATTTGGGTTAGAGAAGACAGTCAACAGAACATGCTGAGTCTGCATCAGTTCTCTGGAGAAGCTGGAGCATTTTAACTTTATTTTTGAAGCAATGAAGGATTGTAAGCTGAAAGTGTTGAGATCTGATTTGCTGGATGAAGCACTTCCTCTGGCATCGGAATACAGATGAACAAGGATGTGATTGAACCTGGGGAAGCTGTTTTGTTTGAGGCCAAAAGATAAGTAATATCAGACAGATTAGTAGGTATATAGAAGTGCTGGGTTTCAGAATAATTTGCGAGAAAGATATGTGAGGGCTTGATCATGGGTTAAATGTGGGAGGGGAATAAGGCTCATAGGTTCCGTCAGGTTGTTGGCATGTGTGTTTGGGTACAGCTATTTTCACTCACTGATTAGGCAGTCTAGGGAGAATGGCTTTTGGGGAAGATGATGCATTCAGTTGTTCATGGCTTTTGTTTTCTTTAAAATTGACATGATTTTAGAAAGGAAGCTCGTTACACTTAGTAGCTATTTAAAGTTAGTGATATGGTTACTTGGAAGAGAGAAAGAAGAGAAAGAGAAAGTTGGAGGCCTGACCGAGGTGATATCCGCCCCACTGGCCTGTCCCGACCTTGGTACTTGTATTTCTGAAACTTACCTGGTCGGCATTTGTTCACCCTGAAGAGGATCTAGACTTATGGCCCAGTCTGGTCTCAAGTGAGGTATCGGGGAGGTCATTATGGACAAGTTCTGATTGAGGTCAGGTGGTTGAATGAAAAGTCACTGCAATTCCACCCATGGCTATGCAGAAATCTACAGTTCACTAGTTTGCTTGAGTTTCCGGATGAAGATAAGGCATCCTTAATGCTAACATCCTCAGTGTTGAGGGTGTGACACATCTGCAGAGAAGTCCTGAGTTGTCCCATGGCTGCTTCATTGTTCTACTACGGTCGCAGAGTCTGTGGACCTGTGGGGCCCACAGGGCTCGCCCAGGCTGACCACATTTGTCAACATAGTTACTTTCTAGTGCAAAATGTCTGCCTTTTTAACACAACTCCAACTTGAATTCAATGTAGAGAAAGAGGAACTATTGTGAGCAGTATTAGAATAAAAACTTCTTACATAAATGGCAGATACTATCTGTTCCCAAATGTAGGTATGGTCAGTGTAAAGACTGTGACTTATAGGTGCTTATGTGTTTTTAGTATCTAAAATACAATTGTTTGGAGAAAGTGCCTTATGTAAAGTTCTAGCAGAGCATCTCAAATGGGACCTGTTATATTTCCATGAAGCCTCTGGGATATCTATTTCCTGTACATTCAATTTCTCTTTTCTAGAAGTTCAATTGGGAGCTCATCAGAATTCTGAGACGATATGAGAGTTGATTCATCTGTGTCTGCAGTAACAAGATTTGTACCACCATCTATGCTGGCAGTGGCAGGGCCACAGATAAAAACTGCCTTTTTGACTTGCATAGAGAAAACTGAAGGATATGTGGTCATTATGGGTCTTATTTAAAAGTTGGAGATCAAAGGGCAGCAAGATGGAAAAAGAATCAGTCCAAAATAAAAGATAGGAAAACTATTGTTCAAAAGTGAATGAGAAAGCCATAATGCTCCGTGCCAGGAAGAATTTCATGACATATTTAATCATTTATTTAGTGTCTTTATTATTTGCTGCATAAACACTGTTATAATCTAATCTGTAGTCTCCATGCTAATATGGATTTATGTGAAATATACCTGCCACCAAAAATTTTTTTGAGAGTAGATGTTATACTATTGGAATTGCAAATTCTTCACAAATTTTATCTAATCAGATTATGAAAAAAAGTTCACACACAAAAACATAATCACAAAATTAATGTGACTCAAGATGATATTTGCAACCATATTTTTTTTCTCAGTTCCATAGCAACTGGGAACTAACCACATGGATCTCCTTTTAAATGTCTCAGAACTTAAATACACAGTTTGGACAGATGGTCAGTAAAAAGGTTTCTTGTAGAATTGTTCAATGAATAGTAACCTTTAAGAAAATGTTACTTCTTCCCAAAATATGCATAGCAGAGGCATCAGTTAATTGTATATATCCCATTTCAAAATGTTTAACTTTATTACTTTCATATTTTCATAGACCTAAAGATGTTTCTGTAACTGATATTCGTATTTTTGTTCTGCCCCAGGATTACCCGGGAGAATGACAGAGCTTATTTAAGAGAATCTTGGGTGTTGTGAGTAGTAATCTCCACAATAATAGCTCAGTACACGTCTGTCTGTAATTCACTATAGAGCACCGTCTACTGAAAAGAGTAACTGTTTCAAGAACACTCACATGGTAACATACTAAATAAATGATCAAGAACAGCTTTCTCTCTGGAGACAAATGTAGCATTCACAATGCTTTTGGAATGGTTCTATTTTTCCTTGCCCTGAAATTTTTAAAGATGAATACTGAGGCAAAGCATCATAAAAAAGAAAGTCTTCTTGTTGGAAAGTTTTTCACATACTCTTAGAACTAGGTTTTCAAAATTGATTTTGTTTTAGGATTTAATGTGGACCCACAAATTGCTAAGTGGAGGAGGAGAGAATCAATATTTATCTTCCACTGTCTTTATTAGAAAAATTTCTAAACTCTGTGTTATAAATTATTTCTTTTCAGTTAGCTCATTTGACTTGTTCTGTAAGTTTTCTTATGAAACGATATTTTTATTGTTTTATTTAATGATTCACAATTAAGGACTTGAGTAGTAGCTTTAAGCAGCTATTATTATGCAGGGTAAAGGAATAAACAACACAAAGTAATAAATACATTATCTAGTGTCCTGGAATTCAGGGAAAAAAGCAGGTTAATTGTTATAAATATATTTCAATTTCCTGATAAAGATAAAAACACATTTTCATAAACAGCATGCTTTTAATGGTCTCCTAAATCAATATGTTCTTTATAAAAATGCTTTCTTCTCCTAGTAGTTCAATAAAACTCAAATTTCATTTTTTCCTAATGATTTAGAAAATAAAGGAACACCATTTTATGTGTTTGTTTCTTTGAATAACAAAAAATGATTTGTTGTGAAAGAGAATTCCTGCATTGCATGAGCTTAGTCTCACACATCGTTCTTGATACAGGAGATATTAGACATTGGAAAAAGAACGAGCCATGTTGTTGCTATTTCTGATATACTGTTAAGTTATTAAAAGAAGCATAGGGGTGCCATGTCCAGTTATCTGGCTTAATTCTTTTTTCTCCCCTTAATATCTTTGGGAATCCCATATAATGGACCTTATTCTGTCGAACCGGATTCAATTCCATAGCGAGTTATTGGTTGGTTGCTATGTTCTGGAACTTTGCTAAGCCTAGTATATAGAACAGAACAGAGAGACATGAATTTCATGTCTTCAACGCATTTATCAGTGTGTTAAGAGTGCAGGCCATATTTTATTGATTTGTAACAGTCATGATGTCTACCACTGTAGCCATGTCTGCTCGCTTATTCTGCGTGGCACCCAGCCCCCTGCCTGGGAATGCTGTGTTCGAGGTTCCGGATCCAGAGGTGAGCCTTTGATCCCCAGTGTTCCGTCTGCAGACTTGCCAGAAATTCTTGAGGTCTCCCAGGAAGGATTCTGCCAAAAGCGTGTCACTGTTGCTGATACTCTTTCTGAAATGTGGAGGGTAGAACAGGGAAGACACTGGAGACAGGCAGAGAGCCATGATACACACACACACTCCCACACAAAGAGCTACATATATATATTCACATGTGTAGGGTGTGCATATATACATGTAGCGTATATGCATCTATACTATGTGTACAGACACACATGTGCACACACTAAGCACTGGTTATAAAAAGGAGTAAGATTTCTTTGGCCACATACACCAATGATAAAATAGACATTCTTAAAAAGTATCCAGGGCAAGTGATTCTATAATTGTATTTCTATCCTGCTTTAATGTTCATTTATTCTTCTTGCTTAATTTTTTATTCCTAAATTGATGCTCTCTTTGCACAATATAGATTTTATTATCTGTGTATCTATCCATTTTTACTTATGTGACATTCCATAGAACCCTGAGCTGCACTTTCCTGTTTGTTTGTATCTTGTCCTATGTGATCATTTTATGAGCTCATACCTTAAAATATTTTTACACTTTATTTTTCTTAAATAATAGCACTTATAATCACCTTGCATAATTAGTCAAACTCTTCTGGAGCTTGGGTAAACAAGCTATAAGGAGTGCAAATGAGCTGACTTTCTAAGAAAATGATCATCCTCATGTGTAGCTTCTTTAGTGAGTATGATTTGAAATCAATACATTCCAGCAACAATATCATTATAATTCTTTACTATTTTTTTTTGTCCTGGAATCTAGAAAAAACTGTAGGTAATTCATTCCCCATATCTGTTTTTTTAGTCCAATATAATTTCTAAGGTAACATTTGCTGATGTATCTCACATTCAGTGCTAGGTAGGCTTTAATGAAATTTCAAAATCCTTTGTGAATTATGTCAACTTATAAGCATTATTGTGATTTTTTCTACTTAGAATTAAATATATTATATTAAGTTTAGTGGTTTTGAAAGGATACTTGATCTAACTACTGTTGGTAGAGAGGCAGCTTTTCTAGTCCTGCCGTTTCAGCTTTTCTCACACATTGCTTGATTTTTTAAAAAGATTTTATTTATTTTATTTTTTAGAGAGGGGAAGGAGGGAGAGAGGGAGAGAAACATCAAAATGTGGTTGCCTCTCATGCGCCCCCTACTGAGGACCTGGGCCACAACCCAGGCATGTGCCCTAAATGGGAATCCAACCAGTGACCCTTTGGATTTCAGGCCAGCGCTCAATCCACTGAGCCACACCAGCCAGGGCACATTGCTTGATATTTATTAGTGTATAGTTATTCCATGTGGCATCTATAAAAGAGTCAGTGTAGCAACAAGACAACTTGAAGATTTGACAAGTTTAGCAGACTCAAGGGACCAATAACCTGAATGAAGACACATGATTCGAAAGCATTTATAGCACAATAGTTTTGAAGATTTAAACATTAAGCTCATATATTCTTCCTGAAAGAAGGCACATTAGGGAGCCGTCACCATCTTACATTCAGTGCTAAATTTCTGACCTCTGCACAAGATCAAACAGACAGTTTCTTGGTCTTATTGCTTCACACAAATTTCTTTATATTTTTGTTTACTTTTGTTGTACTTGTCCTCTGTCTCCAAACAGTAACACCAATTTAAGGGCATAAACTATTTCTTAAACTGTTTCTAAAATGCTCAAATTTACCTTTAGCATTTGGCACAGTCCCTTATATACAGGGTGACAATCTCCATCTACAAACAGAGTATTTTTGCTGTTCTTGAATTTAATTTCTAATTGGGGTCTTCATTTCTTGGAGTAGTAACAATGAAATGACATTTTTTCTTCTGCCCAGAAATTTGGGGGTGGGAAGCAAGAACCTGCGAGATAGGACAAGGATTATATAAGGTTGGGAAGACAGGGGCTCTGGTCTACATTGGCCACATATCTTCCTATCAATTATTGACACTTCCATTGTTTTATCTCAGCCTTAGAGGAGTAAATAGGGTGCAGCCGTTTTGTCCTTCATCCCTCTGCCTGAAGCCTTTTCAGATCCATCCCACTAACGTGCGACAGAGTTAATGTGGCTACTCCCTTGCCAGGCTGGGCTGTGAGGGACTCTGTGAGGCTTAGTCTAGACACTGGATTTTACAAATCCCTGAGAACAGCAGCTTAGTTTTCCCCCATTTCCTAGTTTTATAAACTTATAGGAGGGTTCTGTCCTCAGTGCAGAAAATCAATATCTATTTGGGCAAGAGATGACTTGTGTGTACTGGGGCGTCTAGTTTCTATTCCTTCTGCGTTCACCCAGTTTTTTCCATCTTTTGTTCAAGCAAGAGCTCTTTCCATTCCTCCAGGCCTAACCTAAAATTAAAGTCGGAGGGAAATCAAAAGATTAGAGGGTGACAGTGTCAGAAAATATAGAAAATGTGTGTGTGACATCTCTGATTATTAACCCCCCTCAATATTTAAAATTAAGTACTCAATGAATAGATGTTGTCATTGCTGATGATTAATTTATGAAATGTTGAATATATAACTTTTAACCAATATCTTTTGTAAAGAAGACTAAATTAGTATTTTATCTTTTTATTTTATTTTATATGATACTTCTTTTTTTAGATGGATGACACATGGGCACAAATGGACACTAACTTTAATTTATAAACTTTCTGGATGTGCACTGAATCACATTCGGACTTTCATTTACCTTTTAACCATCATTTGCATGTCTCTGTTTTAGGAGGAATATTATATCTTTTGTCATAATAGGTTAGGTTTTGAGTTAACATGAAGGAATATCGAAGAACCTAGGAGATAAGCTGCAATCTAGTTACTGTTAGTGATTTCCTGAAACAAAATGTTACAGCACTGAGGAGAGAATTTTTTAAAGCTGAGCTGTGTGAAGGAGGGAAGACAGCACGAGGTGGCAAAGTAATGGGGAAGTAAGTTTACAACAACAGCGAAAACAAGTTGTTACCGGACCTTGGATGCCAGGTTCTTGAGCCTCAATGTTATAGACAAGAGTACTGACCTCTGCACAAGATCAAACAGACAGTTTATTGAAAGGGGCTTGTGCACAAGGGAGTTGACCAGAAAATAGAGATCAGGCTTCCTGAGGGGTTTTTGTGGGTGGCTTACACAGGGGCCTTGCCCTGGTCGTAGGGTTTGGGAATGAGGTCAGTTGTCTCACCTTCGCCATCTGGTGGTGAGTGATCCCAGACTAGTCAGAAGATGTTTGCCACGGTCAGTGGACCACACAAAGAGCATGAAAATAATGCTTCTGCAAATATTTTACCTACCATTTAATTGACAAAACAACTATTTTTCAGAACATGATGTTAAGAAAATATGTCATTTATTCTTTTCTTTAAGGATGTAATTAGGTGAATTTCAGCTGCGGGATTCTACTGAAAGCAAGGAATCATAGGCCTTTAAGGTGGAGTAGCTTTGGTTAAGATGGGCTCCAGATATTATTCCTACACAGTCTCAAAATCCTGACTCGTTTCTGGCTTCCAGTGTGACCTTGGACTAGTCACCTTTTCTTTCTGGAACTCAGTTTCCTCTCTAAAAATGTTGGTCAGTTGACTTTAGTAGCTAATTTCTCAAGATTTTATAGATTTTGATAATTCTTATAAAATGATAGTTTTAGCTGAAGAAAATGCTACAGATATTGAAGTAAATTGAATTTTGTCTTTAATGATTGTAGTCTTGCTAATGTTAAAGAAAGATGCACACAGCTGAAGACTAATCCTTGAGAATGAATTTATTGGATTCATACAAATAACCATATTGCCATGAAAATAATAATACTCCCTCATTAAGAGTTTCAAAATTCTGGACGGGTCAGGTAGGTAGAAAAAATAAATGCTTTAATATTGCTTATAAAGGGATATTTTACCTAATTGCCGTAAAAGTGTTTTTTTTTAAATGTCTGAAAAGCAAAAAGATTAAAAAATCAGCAATATTTTGAAAAAAGTCATAAAAATAAAATTATATTCAGTTCATTCAGTCCCATGATCAATTCTTGGTTATCTTGATTATTGGTCAGTATTTTCATGAATCTAGTTATTTCTTAGAGTTCCATAAATCTTTATCCAGTTTAAAAGTGTGATCTAAAAGTTTATTCTCAGAAAATTCTATTTTAAAATAAGTCAGAATCCTTTCCCACAGTTATTTATTTACCCACAGTGACAAGAAAAGGTATCAAACATAAATATAGGCTAACAAAACTTCAGTTCTTATGATTGAGAGGATCGTTTCCTGATGTAATCAAGTACCTGATTAATCTATTTTCTGGCTTCTCTGTAATAAAAAAACAAAGGTAGGAGAACTAAAAAGACTTGTCTAGTGATCACTGTTTCAGTATTTCATGTTATTTCAAAATATCTAGATATTCAGTAATTTTTATTATTTAACTTTAGTAAAACTCTAAAGTTTCAAGTTACCAAAGTCTTTAGAAAACTGTTTAGACATACATATAACCATTTCTGAAAAGCTTTGTCAAAACCCTTCATTTTAGTTACATCTATTTATTAGTTCTTAATAACTCCTTGAGATTTTAAACTCAGTAATTACCCAAGCTATTTTCTTGACAAGTTTTATAGCAGAGCTAACCTAAACTTTTTTTAACCCAGATAAAACCAACATATATCTTACATTAATAACTCTAAAAGACCTCGACCAAACTTAAACCAGCTTTAATATCAAATATTTTTATCCAGACCATATGGCCCTGAAAATAAATTTGGGATAGTTTCTATTTTTCAGTTTATATAAGCATTTAATTTCTTTAAGCCAATAATATATTACACCCTAGTAATGCCATCCAGAGGCAGAAAATGTACCACATATAATACACAGATGAACACATATCACAAAAAAGACCATATACAAAAAAGATCATGCACATGACCCAAAATAGTTTATCATTTTAATATAACTGTTGGGAACGAGGTATATGTGCATTAGTGACAATTAGTAATAATAGCTTAAGGGTTCAAGGCAATATGAAATATATGAAGTGAGTTTATTATTTAACATGCAGTATTATTTTATAAATTCTTTCAACATTCTAGCTTCATATAGAAAATATGTAGAAGTTTTCATGATTAGTTCTTGGTTAATAAAATATTCAATATAGTTTATCCAAAATAATGCTTTAAATTAATAAGACCTTTTGTTTTTTGTGGAACACCAACTTACCGATCTCTGAGGTAAAGCCTGCTCATGAGAGCGTGGGGTATAGAGTTGGAAGACGCTTCGTTCTCACCTCCTCATTTGCTCCTGCTGTTCACTAGTGGTGCCATCGCCCTGGGACCGGGGTGCTGATTTCAGGTGTGGTGCTCTCCTGATCACATAGTTCACCTGACCTTCCCTCAGAAATGTCCTTTCCCCACACTGGGGCCTCCATTCCTACTTCTTTATCACATTTCAGCTGAATGGTCTTCATCCCGAACTCATGACTCAACACTGTTAGCCTTTCCCCAGATAGTCTGCTCCTTTCCTTCACAGTGTTTAATCATAATTTGTGATTTTACCTCTGTGTGTATGTTGTATTTATTGGGTTATTATCCGTCTTCCTCATTCAAATGCAATCCATTTCAGGGTAAAGATCATGCTGTTTTTGGACCACATTATTTTTCCAGAGACCAGTAGAGTGTTTGGCACATGGCCTACGATAAATATGGCATGAGGAAGATCAGGTGTGTACTGATGAGTGAGGGAGGCCCAGGATGATGGAAGTAGTATGTTTGGGTTTTACAAATAATGCTGGAGACTTGGACTATGTTTACATTCACACAGCTATTTGATGAAAACATTCATATTCATGAAGCATCTGAAAATCTAGAAGCAACTCTTCTAAAAACATGAAATGAAAGGTTCATTTAACTAAATTTGACTTTCTTCCTCTCAAAAACAAAACAAACACCCTCCTGTGGACCTGGTAGCCATGGATACAACCCCGCTCTTTAAGGGCATTTATAAAGGCAGAGAATGTGACTGTAATGAGTGCATCAAGGACACAGCATCTTGATGTGAACATTAAGTTATCGGGAAGCATTCAGAGGTCCTAGGATCTCAGGGGCTTTCCCTGGAGTTTGGGGAAATACCTTATCTTTTCTGTGCGACCACAGTCCATTTCAATACAAAGTATTTGTCAGTGTAACTTAGCACTTGAAACCCTAGGTAACTCTCTGAGAATTTATATAAATTCTTGGAAATTATCACTAAAGGACTCTGAGCCAAATTTGACCACTGCTGGCTGACTCTAAATAGTTTCAAAATGAGTAAAGACCTGAAGAAGTGGGAGGGGGATCTACTGGCGGGCCGCACATGACTTCTCCTTTGTTTCAAAAATTCACTAACACTTAGCTTATAGTTAGTAACATATACTTTACACTATCATCTTGATTTGCTTCTCTGCAATTTAATAGACTCTTGCTAGAGGCCTCAGGGTTTGCATTTCTTCCTCACCCCTGTAACTTGCCCCGTGGCCATGGATTATCTTCAGGGAGGTCTAGACTTGTTTTTCTCACCTTGGTTATAGCTAATCATGTAACATAGTTTCTGCAATCTCCAATTTAGAGTCCTAATTTCAAGATTCTGTACTATTTTGTGGCTTGCAATCATCCAATCTTTAGGGATTAATTCATAATTTGATTGTTCTAAAGAATGTGTTTCAGAATGAAATGGCTTGCAGTAGTTCATTTGGAAGGGATTGAATAGCACGTCAGCTTGATTTCTTAAATGTCAGCAGTGGATAGGACTCGGGAGCTTTTACGCAGATTCCTCAGTCACTCAGGGTGTAGATTATCATAATTATGCCCACAGGGGCTATATCTTTCCTCTTTCCTAATAGCAACTAAGAAAATAAAGTTCCCTTTACTTTATCTCTCATGAATTTCACTTAAGATCCCAGACCTGAATGTGCATGCGCGCGCGCGCGTGTGTGTGTGTGTGTGCAGTGGGTGGGGGGTGAGGAGCAGGGGTGGGCATGTGTAGCAGTGGTAGTGAGGGTGTGGTGAAATGAAGTCAAACCCCATGAGCTGTGTGTTTATTTAATATTACTCCTTTCAAGGGTGTATAAATACACCTGAAAGGGCACAACTACAACTTCAGGCAGGAATGAAGGATGGTAATTTGTTGATCACCGACTTTGTGCTAAGTACACACAACCTTCATTTATTCACCCTTTAATCTGAGAGGTTTCAAAGATGATGGTAAGAAAACAGAGGCTCGGAAGTTAAGTCACCGGTCCAAACAGGCCCAGTGTCTTTGCTGCCTTTACTCTTTTTTTTTTTTTTTTTTGAAGATTTTATTTATTTATTTTTAGAGAGAGGAGAAGGGAGGGAGAAAGAGCAATGTATGGTTGCCTCTCATATGGCCCTCACTGGGGACCTGGTCCACAACCCAGGCATGTGCCCTGACTGGGAATTGAACCGGGACCCCTTGGTTCCCTGCCCACACTCAATCCACTGAGCTACACCAGCCGGGCCTGCTGCCTTTACTCTTGATGCTTCTGGAGAGTACAGACTGTCCCCAACTTAGGATGGTTCAGTTCAGGATGTTTTAAATCCTTACAGTGGTGTGAAAGCGATATTCATTCAGCAGAAACCGCACTTCGACTTCTGAATTTTAATCTTTTTTACCAGGCAGTGCGATACTCTTGTGACGCTGGGCAGTGGCAGTGAGACGACTTTGCCCACCAGCAGGCCAACGCAAGTGTTCTTCACACTTGAGGTAGGTGAGGCTGAACTGCCATGTCTGTGAGGCCACGTGTAGGAAGTACGTTTCTGACCTACAATATTTCCAGCTTACCGTGGGTTTCTCAGGACATGAGGCCGTTGTAAGTTGAAGAACATCTGTATTCTTCTTCCTCATCACAAATGCAATCTTCATTTCTTGGAAGAAAAATGTGTATTCTTCTTTAAAAGATTGAGTTTCTTAAGGCTATTGTGCAGAAAAATTTTAAAGTTTGGTTACAAATCATGAGGCAGAGAGGAACCTGCCAGGGTCCAAGGGGCTCCTTATTAAAAGAAGGAAAAGAAAGGTGAGTTGGGTAGGAAAAAGTGTGTATGTTCACACATTGGTATGGTTATTCCAGGCTAGAGAGAAAACATGAATCTACTCAAGTGGAAGAGATACAATTACAGATTCCTATGTGGGCCTGTGGAATTCATAGTGTCTACTACGTCCATTCCAAAAATGTAATACATCTTAGTTTATCTTTGTGATTTTAAGGATCTCTTCTGGAAGTCTGATGTATGTAAACATGAAAATGTAATTGTGGCTAACTGAACTACTTCATTCTGCATGTAGATTCTTTTCTTTCTCCAGGTCTTAATAGACAGTTAGTTATTATTAGAATATTCTTTATAATAAAACTCATAAACATAAAGGAGTATTATTAGGCTTTTTTCCCAGCCTTACCTTATGTAACTAAAATTCTCAACCTTTTATGAGTCATGACACCAGAGTTAATATAAATTCTTTGTTATATGTTTATGTATGTACTTGAGATATATGTATTATGCAAGGTCTCTTCATAAGGTTTCCAGCCATGTAATATGAAAAATAGAGACATTTATTGAAGAAAATAATAAGATACAAGGAACATTGTACATAGGACAATGACATCTCAGTCCCCCTTCGAAGTAGGCGCCTTAGGACATCACACAGTTCTCCCAATCACTATCAGCTGCCCTGTAGTATTTTCCTGAATCTCACTGATGGTCTGAAATCTCTTCCTTTTCAAAGGTGATTTTAGTTTTGGGAAAAGCCAGAAGTTGCGGGGTACCAAATCTGGGTTGTAAGTGGGGGTGAGTCACCTGGGTGATTTGACGTTTCACCAAAAAACTCTACATGGGATGTAATACATGAGCAGGCACTTTGTTGTGATGAAGTTGCCAATCACCAGTTGCCCATAGCTTCGGCCCTCTGAATCATCCGAATTGTTTCCATGGAGGAAGGTTCAAGCTTAACACTACATTTGATGCAGATGTGTTGCTCTACTTGCACAGTCATTTTGATTGCTATGGCCACACAGTACTGTGTTCACTCAGTGGCATCTACCACCCCCACTGACTAGTACAGTGAAATTGTCATTGTTCACACGAGCACATTCCAGTCCACTCTCCTTGGCTGCCAGGTTACATCGATATCGTGCACACTGTTCTTGTTCTATTAACAATGGCTGGACTTTTTCTGGACAGACTTTGTATATACACTATATCATATCTATATTTGAGAAATTATAATTTCTCAAAAAGATTCAGAAAATTTAAGTTGATTTTAAGATTTTAACTGCAAAATTATAAAGTAATTTTAATTCGACATATTAAGTTTAAATATGCCATTTAAGATTTTTAATTGTATTGTTTTGGAACAGTGGAATAATGTGCTTGTACAGGAAGTGTTTAATGAAGCAAATTCAAAGGCAGTGGCCCATAAGAGGCCCAATTTGTTGAGGTTCCCAGAGGGTCTATTATAAGCTCTTCAGAAAGTGGGAAGAGGCTCTTTCTATTATGCAGTGCTCAGTGTGGGGCATCACCAGTAAAATTTATATGTGACCTAAGGCTGTATTTGCTATCAGTGCTTTCCAGAAGAGCTGTATAAAGTTGGAATGCTTCGTCAGTTAAACATGATATGCTACTGTACATGGCAGAGGTACCTCACTACTAGTCCCGAGAAAAGTAAATTTATACCCCTCTCCTGGACTAACCTGGCCTCCATCCTCTTTTCTCTTGCCTCTTTCCAGTTCTAGCCCATCACTGATCCTATCTATCACTTGTGGCGTCCTCTGGCCTTCCCCTCCTTCATGCCATTCCTCTTGTAATGGTTTTCTCGTTCATTTAAGTTTTCTTTTCACTTTATTTTGACTCCTCTGTCAAAGTCAGCTGAATTCACTACTTCTTCCAGCTTTTAATCCTTCTAGAATGTTTTTCCATCCACTCTGGGATGTTTTCATTCCTTTTGCCTTTTATGATATCGAACCTTTGGCATTCTGCCTTTATTTCCTTGATTTTTTGGGGTCATTTTGACTTTGTATACTCATTCATTAAATATGTAAGTTCATTAAATTCCTGACATTGACCTTCTTCATTGGCTCAGCACTTTCTCCTTGGATGATATTGTCCACTCCAAAGACTTCACCACCAGCTTTGTGCTTGTGACTCTGTCAGGGAAGAAAAACTATTTTATTCTGCCCTTCTAGGTTCTTCTGGCTGGTCTAAGAATTAAATTGGCGTGAGACAGATTAACAGATAAAAATCAATTTTAATTTTGTACATACAGAGGCCCCATAGATATGGTTCTAAAGAAGTGACCAAAGCAGGCTGCTTTTATACTTTTTAGACAAATAAACAATAAATTTGTGAAGAATTGACAAGACAAAGAAACTTAGGTGTGGGTAGTTATTGGTGAAGAAATTAAGTAGCATTTGTTGACATAGCCCTCTGTGCCCCAAGTTTCTTACCTTTGATGATATCGTTTTACCTACTGGTGCAAGGAGGGGTTACCTTTCACATGCAGATTTATTTGGCTTTCAGGGAGACTGAGAGGAGGGTCAGAGTGTCCTCCTTACACCAGCTGTTTCTCAAGTTAACTTCGATTCAAACTAATCACTATAACCAAGTGGCATATTTTGGGGTGGCAAATTTTGCTGCCCTTCAACTCCTTAATGTGCAGTTCTAGCCCTATTTACTTTCCTGAGCTCCAAAGGGAACTCTCTGTTAGACTGACTTTCCTACATCTTTTTTCTATAGAATTTAGGGTGTTTAGATTAAATCCCGTTTTTTAAAGACAACTTTATTCTGAATTTCTCATTTAGATTGATGGCTTCTTTTCACCCAGGCTAGAAAATAAATGGGTAGGGCTCCACTTTTTTTTCTTCATTTGTCAAATCCTGGCAATTATATCTTCAGAATATGTCTGTTCTTTATCCCTTTGTTCTGTTTCTCTGTCACTGCCATGGGTTAGTGAAGCTGGTTCTCCAGTCTGTAATGCCTTTTCTCTTTTAGCATTTTCTCATAGTCATGGGAGTTATTACTCCTTTATAAAACTTAAATGCCTCTCTTTCAAAATAGTAAATGCTTAATTATGTGTTGGGGCATTTAAGATCTGCTCTCATGTTAATTTATAGTGTCTTTTTGTTTTCTCTCATGACATCTTTCCAAAATAAAAGTCAAAACTTAAGAAAGCTAAACCTACTTTCCGAGGCCCAGAATACTTCCAAAACACTAGGCATTCAATTCTGTCCTAAGGGGCTTAATATTCGTGCTTACAATGTTTTGATTTTTTCCCATCTTCTCTTTTCATTCCTTACTCATATCTTCCTTATCCTTTAATGCTTAATTAAAATGTCACCTCTTATTTGTCACCATCCTGAATCAGACTAGGCAGATGAGTAAATTCTCCCTCTTTTATCATTTTGTATGTAGGTATCTGATGTACTGATGCACTTGTTAATTCAAATTGTACCACTGTTAATTTCATGTCTGTTTCTTCCACAATGTCATAAAAATATTAGTTCAAGGAGTGGAAATTATTCAGGAGACTAGGAAGTCTCTACAGAGTTCATTCTGGGACCCTAGCTTAAATGGACCTTGGGATCCATTTTTGGAATTCCAGGTTATATTGAGACATCCACCAAGAGATCAGAAGGCTAGGCACTTTTAGGATTATAGCTATCTCATTATGGCCATCAGTATATTTCCATACGTATATACTGGTTGGCACCAGGCAGCCAGGTGTATGATTCATTGTCTGAGATATTATTTCACACAGATGATTGTGAAGGAGAACTTAGAGTGATCTTAGCAATAGTAAAAATGATAATAATGATACTGATATTCTATGGCAGGGAAAGGGATTAGGAAGGAGAGGAAGAGCCACTTAGGACTGAATGGAATGCCTTGTGTTTTAGAAGTATTCTGGGCCTAGAAAAGTAGATTTAGCTTTTGTAAGTTTTGACTTTTCTGTTATTTGCTAGTTCTAGGGCTATAGGTGGGAGTAAAATTTGTTTGATTTCTACAATTATCTTCCCCTGAACACATTGCTAATGGAATTTCGTTAGATAATTCATGAATTCTATTGAAAATTATTTTATTTGAATGAGTATAATTTGAGGTTTACTTTTTAAGTGATTTAATTTATAAGAAAGAATCCACTATCATGTTTCTCTTTGTTTCAGAAAACAGAATGCTTCGAAAAGCAAAATCATGTCTTGATGTTAGTGCCACCCATCTAAATTCCTTTCTTCTGGTATGAGTTAGTGGGATGTGGTATTGCATAGAGCAGGGGTGTCAAACTCACTTTCACAGAGAGGCCCCATCAGCCTCATAGTTGCCTTCAAAGGGCCAAGTGTAATTTTAGGACTGTATAAATGTAACTACTCCTTAGCGGTTAAGTGAGAGCTTGGCGCTGCCGCTAGGTAGACACAAGGTGCCAGGCCGGATAAAACACGGTGGAGGGCTGGATTCGGCCCGTGGGCCTTGTGTTCGCCACCTGTGGCATAGAGTTAGAGCCCAGGAGCCAAAGAGCTCCACTGCTGTCTGATCTTAGAACGCCGTGGGAGGTAGACTGGTCCAGTGTGTGTGGCTGAGGGTCTGGGCAGCCTGGGCTGGAACGCTTTGACGGAGTTTGTCAGAGTTAACTCAGGAGCCAAAATCCAACTCTCTTCACCTCCGATAAATTGTGCCTTATAAACTTTTGATTACTTGATTCATTTTCCTGAAGTGAATACCCCATTTCAATAATAAAGGCAATTTCTAAATTTTCCTCTTAATATTGAAGCCCTGCTGCTTTCTGATGTAATGATTACTTTCCATTACAATACTTCTAAGATGCCCATTTAACATGTCAAAGTTGTCAGGACTTTTAGTGCTAATTTTATTTTTCTCCATTCAAACATACATTTTAGCACTATGAATTATTGAACAATTAAGGGATTTGGCCTAATAGGCTCACTTAATGGAGGGAACATAGCTCTAAAGGAATAACTATAATGCTGCTTCCTAACACAAAGCCTGGCACATAGTGGACCCTCAATAAATACTTGTTGGATAAATGCATGCTTAATACATATTTTTAAATAGTAGTTTTGAGCAGGTATTTGATTAGTACCTATATATGTCAGGAGGAATGTATTGTGGGATAGAATGAGGGCATACTTTAAGATGTATTTTGTTTAAATGTCAAGACTTTTAAAGAAAATATATTTGAAGCACTTTTTTTCTATACCTTATTTTACTTAGACCTTTTTGTTTCCTGAAAAAAAAAAAAATCTATCGTTTTATTGTATAGAGTACACCCAAAAGGGAAGTGAATTATTTTCTATCTATTACTTAACTCCCTCAACCTACAGCAGAGTACTTCACTTTGCTTCAGTCTTTGAGTTGGGTTAACTTGGAGAATGATAAAGTATAACCTCTTGCTAGAGATACTCTCAGAAGAGCAAGTCTTTTTAGTAATCAGGGTGCCATTTGTCCACAGAAGCAATGATATGTTGTCCATAACCTTAGAGAGTGGATATCTTTACAGGCATCCTAAAAGAAAAGCCCATTTTAACCTCTGGTGGGAGGTTAGTGTAACTTTGTAGAAAAGAAACCTGAGAAACCTTTTAATAGAATGACTCAATGTTTTAGGGAGAACTGTAAACCCATGCAAAGGTATTGTGCCATTTGTTATTACGTGAAGCAAAATATGAACCATGCTTAAAATACACAGAAGAGAATTGTCTGCATTCTGAGCTAAAAATCAGGAGGTAATGCCTGACTTTTGATGAGTATTCGCTGCTCAGATTTTAAAGAGAATGTCTGTTATGGAAAGATTTCAATGTCATAAGGTTTTTGTTTCTGTCTTAAATTGCACTCAGGAAGAGGAGTGCTATAACAGGCTAATTAATTTGCTTTTTGCAATGTAAAAAACTCGGGAAGGGCCTTACTTTTTATCTTTTTTTTTTTTTTTTAGCATTTAAAGGTATTTTTATGTACTTGTTGCACATTTGAATTTGCTATAAGAATACTACCAGGTATATGAACTACAGTTCATATGGGAAAGAAAAAAGCATTTATGCTGAAATATCCAAGTGCTTTCACTTATAAGAGTAAAAATCATTGATATATTTGAAGTCTTTTAAATATGTCTTATGTTTTCAGCCCTGTCATTTAGCATTGTGTTAAGCTCTTTTACCACATTAGATAGGTGGGGATTAAGCCCTGACTTGTGAAGTTGATATCAGAATTCAAAATCATAAGCTCTCAAATCTTGGAGATTTACAGTATCTATTTAATATTTAAGTAAGCATGCTTTAGGTGAATTGAATCACATGCTTTCTACATTTTATGGCTTCCCTCTGATAGCACCCCTAGTACATTTTTTAACTTTTGGAATAATTTTAAATTTAGATTTACAGAGAAGTTGCAAAGAGAGTATAGATCATTCCTATATACCTCTCATCCTTTTTTTGCTTTTCAGTTTTTAACATCTTATATAACCATTGCCCACTTGGCAAAACTGAAAAATCATTAGTTCTTACTGAATTTACTTAACTAAATTCCAAAATGTATTCAGACCTCAGTAGTTTTTCCACTAATGTCCCTGTGTCCCTGTTCTAGCTTATGGTCCCAGCCAGGATACTATTGTTGTTGTGTTTAGGCATTGTGCCTCCCTAGTGTCTTCTGGTTTATGACAGTTTTTTTATCTTTCCTTGGTTTTCATAAGTTTAACAGCTTTGAGGAGGACTGATTAGCTGTTTTGTAGAATGCTTCTTAATTCACGTTTGTCTGATGTTTTCCTCATGAGAGACCATGATGAGTGCTACAGAGGTGAGGTTCCCTACTCATCACATCGGATCAGAGTCACCTGCTTCCACTGTGGCTTACCACCGTCACATCAGTCTTGAGGTCTTGATCACCTGCAAGGGGAGTGAGTGGGCTCTAGGTTTCTCACTGCGCAGTAACTTTTCTGGGCCCTTTCTATACTCTGTTTTTGGAAGTAAGCTGTTAGGTGCAGCTGACAGTCAAAGCTCCCTCCCTCTTTTTAATGACTCAAGGAATATATGGAGGAAATTCCCTTCTTGTTTGCATTGAAGATAATTTCAATAACATCGTTTCTGCTTGTTTGTTTTTGTATTCAGTACACTGTGCTAAACATGGTATCTCAATTTTTTTTTTAGTACAGCAAACCTATAAAGGAGGTTATTTCATTTTGTAAGCATGGAAATTGGAGTCAGATATTAAACAATTTGACAGGATCACACAGAGCAAGGGCAGAAACCCAAGTCTGGTGGGTGCCACAGCACTCATATTTAACCACTAGGCTATACTACCTCCTTGGTAGACATCCCTAACCTTCCTAAATTTGGCCATAAGAAACTTTCACATAGTCTTTGTTCTGGCTTTTTGGATAAAGCCACATTAAAAGATGCACAGTTGGGGTATTTTGTATTAAAGTATATAACTTGACAATTCACCTTTTCTAGATACTGTGCAGTCATTAAGTATATGTGGGATCTGAGTATGACAGACTGACTATATACAAGTACAGGAATATTGAAATAAGATCCTGAAGCTCTTTCAGCAATTAAATTTTTTTGACCATCCATGGGATATTTGTGCTGTGGGTTAAGAAAAATTAACAGGAGTGACAGATACAGAATAGTCACAGAGATGCCAACACAGCATGGGGAATATAGGCAATAATATCATAATAGCTATGTGTGGGGCCAGGTGGGTACTTGAAGCAGCGGAGGGACCACCCTGTGAAGTACCTGATTTTCTAACCAATTTGTTGTACACCTGAAACCAATACAGAATAATACTGAATGTAAACTGCAATTAAAAATATTTTTAAGAAGAAGAAGAAATGTGACCCATCTTTACAAAGCCAATGATCCCCATCCTGCTGTGGGGACATAACTCACTGATTGATTTCATGACACTGGTCTTGAGTCATGAAAAACTAACAAACTAGTGTTGATACTTTAGCAAAATCCAGAAGACAGTATCGTATTTATGGAATGAATGACTTATAGTGAGTATAAGGCCCATTAAAGTGCCTGAGAGAAGGTAAGACATTTAAAGCATCTCTGAATCATCAAGAAGTGTAGAATTAGGTTTAAATAAATGATAATTGTATTTTATCGCATTTAAAATGGCAAACAGACATGACTCTCTACAGAACAAATATTTTTGTAACTACAACAGTGATTTTGCAAACCAGCAGTTTAAAGAAAATGTATTGCATTTAATTTCATAGCATCAACAGTGACGTTCAGTGAAGGGTTCTAACTAGATGCAAATGAAAAATCTGTTAGAGCTTTTCCAAGACACACACCCTCTTTTATTACTGTCGTCTAACTTTACCTGAGTGAACAAGGACTTTGTTCCATAGTGTTGAATTATAAAATCAAAACAGAAAAACTGTAACCAACTTTTCACAAATTCTCAGGCATTTGAAAGTTAGAATCTGATGACATGCCTTTATCGTCAGTAGAATTTAAGTCCTTCAATCCTTAACCACATTCTCTGGACCACTGAATAATTTTTTTAAAATTTCTGTTTAAAATTTATTATAAATAATTTATAATACTACATATAATCTTATTTAAAAAAATGCCTGCTTAAAAATGTGTAACTCTAGAAAGATTAAGACGTGCAAAGATTTTCTATAAAATATTAGTGGCATATTTGTAACTAAATTTATTTTGATCTGTCTTTCTCGTCCTTGTTTGAAAAATGCATGTCTTTCTAGATGTGAAATAGAATAGATTCGAAGTATGATCTTTTTCTTCATGGGCTGTTATATGACAATTTGAGGTATTTAGCATAAAATCAATTCTTAGCTTTCATAAAAATGAAGTATAAATACTTCTCAAATTATTTTCATTATTTGAGAGCATTTCTCTCTTTGAATAATATGATTAAATATTCTTTTATGCATTTTATCTTTAAACCACATAGTTGAAATTCTCAATATATTATTAGCAAAAATCAGGCAACTAAATGCAATATATTTATATATATATTACATTATTTATATGTGGGATGAAAGGTGGGGAGGTTCTTAGATTCTTCTTCTATAGCAGTCTTTTGCTTTCCCTCAATAATGGTTTTAATTGATTGACATCACAAGAATTTAAAATGGAGAGGATCTGTTTTTGAACTTTAGGGACTTCATGAATATAGGTACATGACTTTTGTAAAGCAGCCAGTAAGTAAACTTCTAGAGTGTATCTAGCATAACGTAATGCAATATCTTTTTGTTTCAATTGGTTACACTTCAAAAAATTTTAAGAAATAATGGGTAGGTAACCTGATTTTTTATGCAATTATAGAGACATCATTATTTACCCATACATCAAACTTGTACTAAGTGACTGGCGAGCCCCAAGGACAAGTCAAGGTGCTGAGAATGCAAGATGAATAAGACACAGCCTCTGACTTGAAAAAGTACATTTGTTAACGTGGAAAATAGATGTACAAATAAATAGTTATAGTCCAATGTATAAATACTATAATAGAGACATAAATGAGATACTTCAGAACTCAGGGAAGGAGCTGTGTGTGTGTCTGTGTGGTAAGGGATTTAAGAATAATTTCAGAGAGAGAGAGAGAGAGAGAAAGAGAATAAGTGAAGACATGAGGGAAGTCCATGAAGGCATAGAATTATTTGCTATGGCAGGTCATTTGTTATGGCTGAAGTATAAATCCCAGTGGTAGAATATTGGACTAGAAAGATAGGCTGGGATTACAGCGTAAAGAGCTGAGTGATTTAATCTTTATATTTGTAGTGATGATAAAACCACTGAAGTATATAATGTGTGGCATGATATGATGAGATTTTTGAAAAGTCATCCATTTAATTAGGATAAATTGGAATTTACAGAATTTGTTAAAAAACAAAACAGAGGGTAGCAACCCCCCTCCCCCAAAACCCCCAAAAACCCAAAAAACAACCCAGCACATATCCTATCTGGAACATTCCAAATTTCAGGTATTTGAGGCTGAAGTACTTTTTACCTAACGATTTCTAGCAAATGTAATGAAACAATTTGGATAGTCAAGGAATAGAAGAGAATTCATGGTAATAGGATTTGTTTATAAGTTTTCTTCATTGAGAAGTAAACTGGTATACATGTGCTTTAAGGATAGTTACAAATGTTACGTGATTTCTAAGAAACTAGAGGGGGAAAACTGTCACATTTATTTTGAGTCATCACCAAAGATTTCAGAAGGACTCTGTCTATGACTGAAGTGGGTCTCTAGAGCTATGGCGAAGGATGGGACTTTGGCTGGTATTTGCGCAGTAATATCACCAGGGGGAGAGAATCATTGTATTTGTTGTATGGGAGGGAAATCTCTTTTTTTAATTAATTATATTATCCTTTAACATTTAATCTGGCTTGATTTTCTTTTTCCATGTTCTCTCATAATTAATTTTCATTCTACTTTGACATCTAAAATTTCTACTTCTGCTTATTTCTTTCTTTAATTTCTTCCTGATATCTGCACTTCTTACCTAATACTGAACGATGTAGTCTAATCTTCATGATTAGGAGAAATCTCTTTTGAAATCCACATGGCTATCACTAAAAGCCATAGGCACCATTTCCTTTTCTTTTCTCTTCTTTTTTTCTTTCCTTTTCTTTTTTCTTTTCTTTCTTTTTTTGTTTATTTCTTGGAATAATACTGAATGTCAGTGGACTCTCTTTTCTACCACCTACTAAAAATACCCATTTTTAAAAATCACAAATCTGAATTTTAATCTATTTTAAAGTTTTCTATATAATTCTAGCTCTTTTGGTGAGACTTTTATTTCCGTCTTTATCCTTCGTGCAGTAACACGGCTGCTTCTGTAGTCCACGGAAACTCGCACCTCAGCGTTGTCCTTTACTGTGAGATTTGCCCAGGATTTTCAACCATATGAATCATGAATTTAATCTTTGCCCGTGACATTTCTGTTTCCTTCCTACACCCACATAACATTCTTTTTTGGATACCCGTAAACTTCCCATGGCAGCCTTAGTTAAAATTGTATCGTTGTGTTTCTGGGCCAGTTTATTTTAACAGTTGTAGAATTCAGTTCACGGTGCTCTGATCTGCAGCTTCTTTGAGAAATTTATCACTACAACCTAATGTTTTAGTAAACAAACTTCCAAGAACTTTTATTTCCACATGCTGAACCCCAGGCAATACACAACGAACGTAGTATTGAGTGACCTTCTGGGATGTCTCCTGCAGACGGAGTGACTAGTTTAGTTTTCAGGTTGCGCCTACACCACTTGCACAATAGTGATGGAAAAAAGAAATTTTTTTTGCACATCCTGAAGAAAGAGATACTGTGAAAATCTGAAAGTCTGAATAAAGGATTACTTCTCATTTAAATCCTAGCAAAGCTGCCTACAAGGTAATCAGGAAGAGTGATAGAGCTGAGATGACTTTTTAAAATTTGACTCACTCCTTCAAAGGAATGTTTCAGAATGTACTCTCTTAATCAAGGTGTCCAGTAACATCATCACTGCTTTGAAACTGAGAGCCCTGTTACAACATGACAACTTGGTCAGCCTTAAACTATATTGTCATTTAGTTTATCCTGAAGGCTGCCCTTGGGAGTGACAGGCAGGGAATCTTATAGTAAACAAGAGGGCAGGTGGTCCTTGACTATTTGCTCTTAAAATGAGTTCGTTTTCTGTGAGGTCGGGTTGTTCTTCCTTTCCACTCCTATGAAATGCCTGCTATAGACATGACTATTGATGAAAATGGATTTTGTAGAACCCTTTACCTGAGGGATAAAAGACCTTTAATGTAAACTTCATCCATTTTTTAAAACATTTTAAAAATATTTATTGTATTTTTTCTGTTACCATTTAGTCCCCTTATGCCCTCCCCAGTAATCACCACACTGTTGTCCATGTCCATGAGTCCTTTTGCCTTTTTGCTCAATCCCTCCACCACTTAACATCCACCCACTCCCCACTAGCTGTCATCCTGCTCTCCACTACGAGTCTGTCCCCATTTTCCTTGTTAGTTCATTAGATTCCACATATGAGTGAAATCATGTGGTATTTGTCTTTTTCTGACTGGCTTATTTCACTTAGCGTAATGTTTTCTAGGTTTATTTATACTGTTGCAAAGGGTAAAATTTTCTTTTTATGGCCAAGCAGTATTCCATTGTGTAAATGTCCCATAGTTGTTTTATCCACTCATCTATTGATGGACACTTGGGATGCGTCCATATCTTGGTAATTGTAAAAATGCAATGAACATAGAGGTGCTTATATTCTTTTGAATTAGTGTTTTGGGTTTCTTCATATATATTCCTAGAAATGGGATCACTGGGTCAAAAGGCAGATCCATTTTTAATTTTTTGAGGTATCTCTGTACTGCTTTCCACAGTGGCTATAACAGTCTGTATTCTCACCAACAGTGCAAAAGGGTTCACCTTTCTCCACGTCCTTGCCAGCACTTGTTTGTTGATTTATTGATGATAGCCATTCTGACTGGTGTGAGATAATATCTCATTGTGGTTTTAATTTCCCTGATGACTAGTGACATCGAGCATCTTTTTATACATCCGTTGGCCATCTGTATGTACTCTGGAGAAGTGTCTGTTCAGGTCTTTTGCCATTTTTTAATTGGGTTGTTTGTGTGTGTGTGTGTGTTGAGTTTTGTAAGTTCTTTATAAATTTTGGATATTAACCACCTATCTTATGTATCAGTGAATATGTTCTCCCATTCTGTGGTTTGCGTTTTTATTTTGTTGATGATTTATTTTGCAGTGCAAAACTTTTTAGTTTGATATAGTCCCATCTGTTAATTTTTTAATTTTGTTTCCCTTGCCTGGGGAGGTATATCCGATAAAATATTTCCACGAGCAATGTCTGAGATTTTGCTGCCTATGTTTTCCTTCTATGATTTTTATGGTTTCAGGTCTAACATCCATTTTTATATCACACACAATGCACATGTACACAGATGTGTAATGTAATATAATATATGCAACATAATAATACATGAAGTGATCTAGCATAAATGTCCATGCTCTTTAAGGAAGGATTATCATTCATGGTATCAAGCAACTACATCTATTTTCTGTGTGCCACTAAAACTTTATATATTCTCTGAAAAGATATGTTGTTCTGGGAATATAATTGGAATGAATAATCCAATAATTGTAAATTAATGAACACTAAACATTGCCAAAATATGTGGATAGATATATAGGTAGTAGGCAGTTTTAAGGACATTGAGGGATTAATAAGAGGAAAAGAAAGATAGAGTTCACTGATTATTGAATTCAATTTTATAACAGAGGTATTGTCTTACAGAGGGAAAAACATTTTACTTTTTTTGAAATCTAATGTTGTATACCGATTTCCTGTATTGGATTGCCAGATAAAGAACAGGCTGTCCAGTTAAATTCAAATTTCAGATAAACAACAAAAACGTTTTCATGTATGTAATATGTGATCTATACTACAAAAATTGTTAATCTGCAGTTCAAATGTACCTGGTGTCCTGTGTGTTTATTTGATAAATTTGGCAACCCTGTGCATGGTATTTGCCAGCTGAGAACGATCTCTGACCCTTTGCTGCAAAGTTGCTTGCCTGAGACGTGTGTTTCCAAGCATGCCTTTGATAAGAGTCTTTGCGGTACTCACCAGATGCTGCTCTGGAGGTTTTGATTCAGCGTTAGGGCGGCGCCTGGGAGTCTGTTTCTAACACATGCCTGACCACTTCTCAGGATCAGGCCTGCCTTCACCCTGCCTCCAGGAGCCCTGCAGCTTCCTTCCAGTCCCCCTCCCCTTGTTTCTTCCCAAGTCATGGGTTCTCTTGCTGTGATGTCTCTGCAGTCTCCATTGTTGAGAACTTGAGACTTGGACACCACTGGGAACCCCGTCATGTTTATTCACCCGGAGCCTGGGGTCTATGGAACTACATGTCCTTCCCCAGCAGAGGGGGTGCAGCCTGCTGCTCCCTGTCCTTGAAGAGTTTAACTGAATTTAGGCAGGGTTTCTCTTTACAGTCAGTTCCCAATCGTTTATTTTATTATTGTTCTTACTGTTATCATTATTATTTTATTTCTAATATTTGTAGTGTGTCTAATCACTGAGTCCAGAGTTGAACTACAACCCACTTAATTCTATTTGATGGCTACGTTGCTCATTGCTACTTAGGAGAATGATGTTACAAGGGTTATGATGAAAGGGAGGAAAGAGTGAAAAAAAGAAACATCTTGTGAGTTTACATACATTGTAAAAAGCTTGTGTCCTTTGTATCTTCCAGGTATTCAATGCTTTAATTGTATTATATATCACCTCTTTCCTAAACAGAAGAATTAAATCAGCAGTGACCAAATCTACATGTGTGGACCCATAAAGTCTATATTTTCTGTTTTACGGGATGAATATTTATTTTTAATGTCAATGGTATCAGGATATAGAGAGAGCTCTACTCAAAATTAGCTTTCCTTACAAATGAATGTGGCTCGGGTAACAAATTTTTTGTTTAGGAGAATCAGAGAAGACATTGGATATCTTTTTTTTTCCCAAAGAGATGAAGCAAATGTTTAAGATTATGTGAGTTAGAGGAGGAGAGAGAGGGAAGGGATGTTCAGTTGTGTTTAAAATGAAGATGAGCTCTCATCCTAGAGACTTCCTGACATCCTAGAGACATCCTAGAGACTCCGCGTCTCCGTCCGTGGCAGCTTTTCCTTCTGACACTCTGACTCAGTGGGAAAACAGGTGCCAATAACTTAAATAAATCTGCTCAGGTTATCAGCTTGTGAAATTAATTTAGATACAATTTTTTGTATTTTTAAAAAACTTCCTGATGGAGTTATTTGTTCATCATATTAAGTTGCGATAAGCAAGTCCTTAGGAATAACTAGATATCTGGAAAATTGAGTTTTAGCCTTAAAGTAAAACTCTAACTATGGGTATCTTACTTTTTGTTATTCAATAAAATATGTTAACTGATATATCACAAGTGGGATAATAGGTATAAAATACTCAGGGTAAGTGCCTGACATATACTGTGAACTTAGATGTTAGATTCTGTGGTGGTGGTTTTTTATTACTCACACGAGTAACTTTCTAGTACAAGTTTCCTAAAGATCACACAGCCGGGGTATACACAGAACTTCCCTTTATCTTTGGGGAGTTGATCATGAGTAGAATACTGAAGAAAACATTCTGTAGCCATTTTGTTGGAGTGACTTCAGTTTATGGAGTATTTTCCTGTTCTTCCTTTCAGTTAAATTTAGTTTTATACTGATATGTCATTATTTTTTTATTTTTATTTTTTTGATGTGTTGTTATTTTACTTGCATGCTTATTCCTCCTCAGGACTTCCATTTAGGGCTGAAGTGAGACCAAAGTAGTCTAGACTCCTACTTTTTATCAGAAGTTCTGCTGGGAGAAAGGTATGTCCTGAGTTATGATTAATTTTCATTTTATATAATCTGTGGCTTCAGTTTAACCTCTAATAATAGTTGAAGATGGAACAATTACCATGATATTCAACTTAAAAAATAAAATAAATATTTTCATTAGAAAATAGCAGTTCAATTTTTATACTTTTTTTGGTTATAGTGAAATAATAGTTCCTAGTGGCATATCTTAAAATTGTCTTTGTTCTGAAGCTGTCACAGTTCTTAAAATTTATGCTCATAGATATGGTATTGTTCAGCATGGTCAGGTAATATCTCATTAAAATTTTTTTTATACTCCCACTTGCAGTCATAAAGCCACTTTTGTAAAATAACTGGTTGCTGAAAAGATTGCCATGTAACCTATTATTATGTGATCAGTACATGAAGGAGAAACAAAATCAGTTCCTATAAATGCATATGTATTTCAACTAAGGTTACTTAGAGAAACTTAGTTTTTTGCAAGTTAAAACCCCAAACATTTTTGGATTACTTTGTATTTAATTTTCCCATGTTGTACTTGGAAAAGAAAGTGCTAAATATGTATGTTATTGAACTACTTGTTTACTTCTTGGTGTGTATCAATAGAATGGTTGTGATGGTTGGATATCTTTGTGATTTTGAACTAGTCCTTTCGCATAGAAGGTCACTGATGACTGTAGCCAAATAGGCATCTTTGAGGATGATAACGCATGTCCTGGGAGTCACAGAGTAAGTCAATCTGTTCTTGATTTCTTGTTTTCCCAAGACTGTGGAAGCTATTTAAAAGTACTTAATTTTTTTGTAAAAGTCAGAACTAGTTTTTCAGCTCTTTCAAGGTGAGTTGCTTCTTCAATGTGGGTAGCCATGACCCGAATGCTCAAATCATTAGTTACCTAGTCGCCATGATATGCAATAAAGATGTGTGTGTCCAGAAACACTACAGGGCATCCTGTTTCCTGTAAGGTGTTTCTGCTGTGGTGCACTGAGCCCGACCAACTGTCTTTCTCTTATTTTGTCTTTCGCTTAAGGACTGGAGTAAAGGCAAGTTGAATGGCTTCCTGAATGTCTTTCCATTTGGTCTACACTTGCATATACATCAGACTCTGTGGGAATTCTTTCCACATGCGTGTAAACACGTAAGTCCTGGGAATTTACGCGTAAAAAGCACGGTTCCGCGTAAGGAAAAATTATTCCCGTGTGGACAAGTGTGATTCATGTCTGTAGAAAAGGAATTCTCTAATGGGAATTTGGCAAAAATGTATCTTAAGAAATTCTCTGACTTGCTGAGTCTCTCCCCCGCAGAGTCAAGAAGCTTAAGTTAATGGATCACTGACTCAATGTTTTATGGTCCTAAAAGTTAACAGCCCTAGTTAGCTTACCCTCAATTTACTTGTCTCCTGTTTAATGTACTACCCCGGTCCTGTCTGCCACCGGACCTGAATTTACAACCTAATGCTCTGTACCATAAATGTTTACCTTACTGAGTAAACCTACCCCTTATCTATTCCCTTCCCATATATCCTCATGACCCAACTGAAAACCCCTGTTCTGCATAAGCCCATGAATAATCAATCCAATGTAAATATGTCCTAAAGCTTCTAATAAAAAGCCCGGCTGAGCTACGCCTGGGGCCTTTTCCAAGATGGAGGGAAAGACCCATGGCTGCTGGACTCTTCTCAAAGCATGTCTCTGGGTGAGTTTGATTCATGCGATGGGTGCAGTCCCCCCATGGATTTTGCAGGACGAAATCCACAACAAGACTCCTCAGAATCTAAATCTTTATGAAAAAGATTTAGTCCTAGCTCATATCCAGACAAAGAATGTGTTTTTCCAAACACTGAGTGACTTGACTAGCCACCCATCTAAAACCTTACCATCTTAGGACCTAAGTGTCCTCAGTTTCAGTGTATTTTATTTCCAATTCATTGCTTATATCTCTTCAGTGGAATTGATTTCAGACGTAGCACAAATCAAGCTTAATTGCTGAATCTAGTGGTCTTTAAAAAAATCAGTCATTTTCCCTTAAACAAAAGTAGCATTTGACATTAAATAATTCTGTCTGTTTATAACAAAACAGCTCCCCCCATTGACAAATATAATACAGTCCTCCAAATCAGAATTCAAAATCTTTCTCTTTCAAAATCCATCCTCTTGGTTTCTATGATGTTTCGTATCTCATCACCCTCCATACACGCTCCCACCTGAATTTTCTTCTCTCTTCTTTCCAAAGTTCTTGGTCTTCCCTGGCAACATCTTTTAATGTCTCTGTTGGTGTTTCTAGACTCCATTCTCCTTTTTCTTATTATACTTAATCTCTATGGCTGACCTGTCTACAAAGCCTTCACTTAGTACACATATACTTTCCTGAGTACACATATACTTTCCCAAGACTTCCCTGAGCTGCTGGAACCACCGGAAGTCCTCGCTTGGGTAGGCAGAATGTCTCAAAGAGGACTCATCAGGATACCCTTGAGCCCCAAGTCTCCCTTTCTTCCTCTTCCTGTGTCCTGTCTCTTGGTGGATAGCACCGTCTTTCCTCATTTCCCAGCTACCCTCCTTGAGGGCAAAAGTGGAAGCAGATAGACTTTCTGAAGACAAGGTGAGGCAATTTCTTTAATGTGGTTTATACATGTTGTGAATGTGGTAAGGAAGGCATGTTTGATATTGCAGGGAGAGGAAAGGCATAACACAGTGAATGCAGAGAGTGGGTAAATGAAATTACTAGGAAAGAAAAGTAGGCTTTTGGGGCAATATTGAATGCTATTTGAATCGTCTTTTTTTCCATTACAAGAATAGAAAGATCGGTGGAACAGTATAGAAAGAGTAGCAGTACACCTAATTAAGCAAACTAGTATATCATGAAGGTGGCATTTCAAATTAGTGGAGAGAAATGAATTATTCAGGAAAAGGTGTTGAAACAACTGGCTAACCATTTGGAAAAAGAATAACATTGGTTCATTCCTTGTGACACAAACCAAAATAAACTCCAGATGGATTATAGATTTATGTTCAAATATTGAAACCACATTTATTGTACATGTCAACTTAGCAGGCTGGATGGTTTTCACAAATTTATGTACATTTCAGGAACAGGTATGAGGCCCTTCAAGGTATAAATTCAGACTTCTGTTATCCACTGTTTAAAATTTGTTTTTCAAATATTATTTGACCCATTATGCTAAATAATTAAATAGTAGGGAAGACACTGGATAAAACCAGAACATATATTTATATTTTCTTACTTTTGAGCTTACTCTGCTTATATATGAAGATATGGGCTGTAAGTTTTGTAGTCCTGAAAATTTTCCTGTTGCTATTAGAACAAAAATTGGTAAGTATGAGGAGAGTCATTGAGAAAATATATAGTACTCTGGGGGCAAAAGAGAGTACTGAATGGGATGTCTTCTAAAAGAACATTTATGTTTCAGGACAATGTGGAAAAAATACATAGATTATAATCAACCTGAATACTCAGGAGAATTCAGATGTCTCTCAATGTTTCCATTATATTCTTATATCTATTGTGGTATAAGACACATCATTTATTGTGTAGCAAAAATACATGGATAACATAGAGTAGTGAGATCAATCACCTGAATATTCAAGCAGAAGCCTGATTGTGTTGTGCCTTTTTAATTTGTTCAATTAATTCATGCCATATATATATAAGTACTGAATAACTACCACATGCCTTTCCTTTTAAGGGCTGGCTATACAAGTCATAAAGGCAAAGACGATGGAGTGTAGTAATCCTCTAATAGGAATAAAAGATGTGGGGACACTAATCCAATACTGGAGAGTAAAAGAAGGCTTCCCTGAGGAGGTACCAAAGATGAATCATAAAGGATGACTACAGCTGTCAGCCAAAAACGGGTGGGTGGAGTGGGAGGAAAAATATGTACAGAGGCAAGAGACAATATGGAGCAGCAGGGGACTTCAGAGGGGTTCCACAGGCCGGCCTGTAACGTGCAGTGCTGAGAAGTGCCAAGAGAGGAGGCTAAAGCATCTGGATCATAAAGAACCCATATGTGTCCAGCTTATGATTTTTTGATTAGGCAACCTTGAGCTGTTGACCTGAGACCACTCTGTGGTCATTTCCTCTGTCTAGGGTACACATCACACATACCATGGCAGGCTGCAAGGACAAGAGGTTTGTCCATCTTCTAAGAGATGATTCGAACTAACCACAAAATGTCCCATACTTCTGCAAATCTTAGTCACATCCGTAAGTCTGGATCTCTGGCTCTCAGTTATCACTAAGTTCTCACTTCTGTAACAGTCACACAGTCCTCATCAGGCCTATGGTCTTTGCTTCCTTCCTTCACCCTTTCACTCTACCCCCTGAGCCTCCTACTCTTAATTTATAAACTCTTCCACAAATCTATCTTTTCTCTGAATATTACTTTCACATTCTTGCAGGAACTGGATTGTGTTTACCTGGAGTTTGTTTCTTTTCCCTCACATGGTATTATCTCCTGAAAGGATCCCCCATGCCCCCAACTACCGATTTAAATCATTTTGCCTCTTTTCTCCTGCGATCCTTGCCATCTTCAACACTCAGACCGTCGGGTTGTAATACTCTCCTTACTAACATCCTCGTCAGCTCTCTAACTCACCTATAATTGTAACTCTTTGCTGAAGTCTTTTTCTACTCTACCATCCCATATTCTGGCATCCTACTTCCTTGAACTTTATACCTTTATCCACCTCACTCACTCTTTGACGTGATTGCACCTGCACCCTTATTATCACCAATAATTGCACTGTGTTCAACATCTCATTTCAACAAGTTTATCGTCAGACTGCCTAACAATTACCTTAATCTTGGAGCAATATTTCCCCATCGTCAACCTTCCAATGTTTACCTGTATTAATCTCTCACCCTCCTTCATTTTGCATGTGATTCTCTCATTATGAGAGTGCATAGAAGCACTCCCTTGCAAACACCCTTAACTCTCTTGCCCTCCCCGAAAACACTCAACTGGTCTTTTGATCTGAACACATTTTGTTGCCAAGTGGCAGGAACACAATTCAATTCATTTGAACAAAAATGTAGGTTTTTGTTTCTCATAATTTGGAAGTCTGGGAGTTTAGAACAGCTGGATCCAGAGGTTTGAGAGTGACCAGCAGGCTTCTGTCTCTTTGTCTCTTTGCTCTCTTTCTCTCTGTAGGAGTATTAATTCCTAGGCAATGCAAATGCCTCTACAATAACCCTGGATTTAGTCTTTAAAATCAGGAAAGGAGGTCCCTATCAGTCACTTTATAAATGAGTCTGACCCGATACCCATCTCTGCGTCAATCCCTGTAGACAGTGATTTGTTGCTGTGGAGTTCAGTGTCTGAAGTCATGTGGGCCTAGGTTCAAACTCCAATTCTGCTTCATGCTAGATTTGTGACTTTGAGGAAATAACCTTTTAAACTTCAGCTTCCTCAATGCAAAAATGAGAATAATGATAAAATGGGTATATTAATATCTTTCTCATAGGACTATTGAGAGAATTAACTGACATAATTTTTGTACATTACTTAGTATAATGTCTGCACACATTAAATGTCTAATAAACTATTAAATCTCATAATCTTTTTCAATATGAGATGGGACAGTGCTTCTTTAATTAACTTCTGTCATAAAGTTTAATTTTCTCTATAGTTTCACTTCCATGCTAACATATGAACTTAAGAATCACTGTGAAAGTTTTCAAAAAGTTTTGTTGGCATGTGATTACAGTTTATTAAATCTACAGGTAAATTGGGTGAATACTGGTGTTCCCCAGAAATAGTGCATTTTTAATTTTTATATCCCTAAGTAAAATTAGAAGAGCCTTTACATTTTTCATTATATATATAGATATAGAAAAGTGTTGCTTATCCCTTAAAAAGGGGTTAAGTTTTTATTTTTATTTATTTTAAAAGTTTATTTATTGATTTGAGAGGGAGAGAGACAGACAGACATTGATTTGCTGTTATACTTATTTATCCACTCACTGGTTGATTCCTGTATGTACCCTGACTGGGGATTGAACTAGCAAGTTTGGCATAATCTGGACAATACTAACTGGGCTACCCAGCCAGGGCTAAAATGGGATCACATTTTAAAATTTATTTTTAACTGATTATTGCTGATAAAAACCTATTAGTTTTTGGATACTCATTTTTTAATCTGCTACCTTCCTGAATTTTCTTAGTTCTAAGTAGTTTTCCATTGTACTGATTGGATTATCAAGTAGATTATCTTGTACACAGGTAATTTTCTCCCTTTTGTTTTATAACAAAGATTTTATTTTGATTTTTCATATTGATTTGATTAGAACTACATAAATTTTTTAAAGATTTTATTTATTTATTTTTAGAGAGAGGAGAAGGGAAGGAAAAAGAGAGGGAAAAACAGCAATGTATGGTTGCCTCTCACATGGCCCTCACTGGGGACCTGGTCTGCAACCCAGGGAATGTGCCCCGACTGGGAATCGAACCGGGACCCTTTGGTTCCCAGACTGCGCTCAATCCACTGAGTTACACCAGCCAGGGCAGAACTATATAACATTTTAATAGACTGTACCTTTTATTAGTGCAGGAATTACACTCTTTCTATGTTTATAACTTCTAGCATAGGGCAAGAATGTAAAATTTAACCCAGATGTGCTTGTAGTAACTATTGAAAGAATACAGAATTGTCTTCTTGAAATTATTGCGTGATAAAGTATTTTAGTTAATTCTCAAAAGATGAACTATTTTTAAATTTCCAGAATAATACATAATTAGTTGGTATTTGGTTTATGCTACATAAAGCTGGTTTTAATTTGATAATTTTCTATTTAGGATTTAAAATTTTTATTCAAAATTAAAATTAGTCTGTGGAATTTTGATTTTGTTTCCTTTGTCATATATGGTATCAAGGTAATTTTAGTTACAATAATTAGGGAGGTGGTCCACATTCTACTGCTTTCTGGAATAGTTAAACAATACAGAATTGAGATCTTTATTGGAAGTTTGATAAGACAAAACAGCTTTCAGTGTGAAAGAATATTTTTGGTGGTATTTTTGACAAATTTTTTTAAAGGTTTTATTTATTTATTTTTTTAGAGAGAGGGGAAGGGGGGGAGACAGAGAGGGAGAGAAACAGCAATGTATGGTTGCTTCTTACATGGCCCTCACTGGGGACCTGGCCCACAATCCAGGCATGTGCCCTGACTTGGAATTTAACCGGGACCCTTTGGTTCTCAGCCCGTGCTCAATCCACTGAGCTACACCAGCCAGGGCAATTTTTGACAAATTTTTTATTAGTTATAGCATATTTTATCTATTTCAGTTTTTATTTCCTCCAGTATATTTATCTAAAAATGTTCTGCTTATGAACATATAATTTTATTATTACAGAATGAATTTCTTTTGTTTTGAAAAATGTTAATTTATGTATGTAACGCCTTTGTTTTATTTGTTTCTTAGTAGTTTTGACAGAAGTGCTATATTTTATTGTTCTTTCAAAAGAGCTCTTGTTTTTAATCAATCCCACTGTTTTTCTATTTTTTCTAGTACATTTATGCACTTAATAATTCCTAAACTTTATTTTGTTTTCTTTCTATATTTTAGTCAGTGATTAGTTCAGTTAATTTTTTGTTAAACTATTTTAAATCTTTTATAAATTTTCACCAGGTTAGTAATTTAGCTGCATTTCTTGATTTTTATATATTCTAACATTTGGCTTATTTTCCTGACCTAAGAGGTATATATATATATATTCTATCTGGAAAATGTCCAGCCATTGTTAATATAACGAGAATGATTTGGGTGACATCAATGTAACCTGGCAGCCAAGGAGAGTGGGCTGGAATGTACATGTGTGAACAACGATGACTTCACTGTACTAGTCAGTGGAGTGAGCATGCATACTGTGTGGCCATCATATTCAAAATGACTGAGCAAGTAGAGCAATGAATCTGCATCAGATTTTGTGTTAAGCTTGAACATTCCTCCATGGAAACTATTCAGGTGATTCAGGAGGCTGTAGCTATTGGCAACTGGTGATTGGCAACTTCATCGTGACAACATGCCTACTCATGCATCACATTTCGTGCAGAGTTTTTTTGGTGAAACATCCTGTCACCCATGTGACTCAGCCCCCCTACAGCCCAGATTGGGTGCCTAGTGACTTCTGTTTTTTCCCAAAACTAAAATCAGCTTTGAAAGGGAAGAGATTTTAGGACTGTCAATGAGATTCAGGAAAATGTGATGAGGCAGCTGATGGTGACTGGGAGAACTGTGTGAGGCCCCAAGGTGCCTACTTTGAAGGGGACTGAGGCATCATTGTCCTATGTACAATGTTTCTTGTATTTTGTATCTTCTTCAACAAATGTCTCTTTTTCATATTACATTGCTGACTGGATACCTTCTGGGCAGACCTCGTATGTACATCATATTTTAAATTATACAGATTTTGTTAAACATTTAAAAATATTTTAATTTTCAGGTAAAGAAGAAAACTGATCTACAATGACAAAAATTATAAATGGGCCTAACTAATATACTGCTAGCTGTGTATAGATGCATATGCATGTGAAGGTTTTTGTAAATCTGTATACATGTAGATTGTATATGTGTCCAGGGATGGGGTTGATTTTACCCTTCCTACCTCATTGCTTACTCTAAATCCTGGGCGGGGGTGGGGGGAGGGTGGGAATACAGCAATCAGATAGTGTGAGTAAAAAGTTGCTCTGAGTAGAGAGCCAAGCAATTATTTGGTTTTAACTCTTCCATATCCACATTTCTTTTGTATAACAAATTGACTCCCCAAAGAAGTTAATCACTGCTGGGTCTTGTCATATAAGCTAAAGTTTCAAAATCTCTTGCCAACAAGAGGGATATAAGAGTAATATTATCTCCTGCTACCCAGATACATTGTATTTTAAAAACATACACCCAGGCATTGCTGATACGTACTTAGGAGAATATACTAATATATAACTTCCAATCACACTGCACTATATTTGAAAGATTTTTCAGGGTCAACTCTGGTATAAGCTAGCATTATGTCATGTAATTCAGGAATTTTTTAGTCTTTGATTAATGGGAATGTATTTGCTATATAATATAATTTTGTGAATGATAAAACAAATCATAACTTAATTAGGTTGATTTAGTGGTCTGGGAGAAAGCATTTAAATTTTTTCTTCTAATTTGTTATGTTTCTTTTTCTTTTTAATTTTTTTACTTACTAATTTAGAATTTTCCTTTTTAATGATGGTTCCCCTTAATTGGGAACTAACGTAAATGGACTATAGGCATTTGGCCAGTTTTCTATATATGATCCCTGCCATCCTGATTTAAAGTTATATCACTTCCTTCTTTTCTCATTCATTCCACAAATCCTATTGACTGTACCCAAGTGCTATGTACTGCATAAGACACTGGGCAAATCAATGGTGAACAAAACTAAGTCCCTGCTTTCAGTCTAAAATGTAAAAGTTGCAATTGTGATACATGTGACATGAAATACCTGTTGATATGTGAACACGCGGTGAATGGGCTGGCAGGCTAGGAAAGGATTACAAGGGGGAGTGGATCTTCTGCTGAGATTGCAAGCTGAATAGGGTAAGTTAAGAGAAGGTCCTTCTAGGCAGGGAGAGGAGCATATGTATGTGCCCTGAGATGGGATGAAACAGGTATGTGTAGAGAAATGAAGAAAAGTATAATGTGGCTTGGATGCCAAAAAGCAGTTGAAGAGTTGAAAAGAGGCTGGAGAGGGAGAAGGTGTTTGCGTTATGCCGGGTCTTATATCATATGCGAAGGTTTGTTGTCTATTCTAAGTGCAGTGTGAGGCCAAAGCAGTGCTTTCAATGGGTGATGTGATCTGATTTAAACTTATTACTTCATTTAACAAATATTCACCAAGTGCTGTTGTCTATTAGACATTGCTCCAGGTACTAGAGATACAGCAGGGACTAAAACAGATGAAAAACTGTCCTTGTGCAGCTGGTAATGCAATGCAGTGTTTTTAATAGGTCAGAGAAGTCCTCACAGGGGAAGTGATATGTAAGCAAGAGTTTGAAGAAGGTGAGGAGGAGATCCAGGAGAGAACCAATGATGGAAAAGCCCATGCATGCAAGCACACCAGATAAGACAACTGTAGTTTGTCCTGACTCTGGCCAATCTGCCACTCAGAGGAGATGGGTACACGTATATGCTCTCACACACACATATCTGCACACATGTGCATATGTCTGTGCATGTGTGTATAATGTACAGTAACAAGCAGTGGACATGGTTAAAATAGGCTACAGAGATAATGTAGAGTGTAAGGCAAGATTTTTATTGCTCGATGGGGAAAGATAAAGTGGATCCAAAGACAGAAAAACCCACAGGTATATTAAGTGACAGAATTCAAGGAACTAAGAAGGCAGTGGTTATAGCATTAAATGCTGCTGAGAGGAAAGGATAAGAACTTGAACATATTTTGGGTTTAGTGACTCAGGTTACTAAATCTCATTTTGATGGAGTAACAGAATCTAAGTCCATTGGAATGGAATAAACAAGAATGGAGAGTGAAAATAGGTACATTTTTGAAAACTTTTCAAACATCTGAACAGAAGAAAAGATACTATCTGAAGAATGTTGACTTGGGGGACGTTTTCTTTTTAATGGGGGATACAGTGGCATGAAGATGAGATCTACTTGAGAAGGTGTTGCATGTACAAATGAAAGAAAGGATGATTAATAATAGTTTAATGGGTAACTAAACATGACAGATACTGTGAATTTTTGTGGAGATACAAAATCATCAGAATAATCAATTTGTAAATATAGTGTTACCATTTGAAGTGTATTTTTCCAGGATCAACTAATCTCTACTTAACTAATGGTGTTGCTTTTTAAGGAGAAGGGATCATGCTTTTATTTTCCTCTTAGTTGAGTATTTGACTTCAGTGATTCACTGCCTCATTCTCGTTTCACCAAAGATAAATTAAACCTACATATTACATACCTTTACAACACACGGCATTTATAAATAGCTAAATTTTAGGAGCTAATATGAAGTACCTGGGTGGAATTTAATCAACCATTAATCTCTTTCTTATTTCTGGCTTATTTATCAACTTGATGTCAAGGGACAAGAAAAATATCCAAACATTGTTTAGTCCAATCATCATTAATTAGTTAACACTTATCCAGAAGGGTGTTTAACCTTTTGCTCCCCCAAGGATTATTCTAATGTCAGAATATAATACAAATATTATAGCAACCCTTAACTCTTCCAGGCTGAACATTTGTCAAGTCAGTTAGTTCTCCGACAGAAGCCAGGGGTGAAGGGCTGTCTGTGAGAGCAGCACCAGCAGAAGAAAGGCAGAAAAGGAGCACAGGCTTTTAGGAAGATCCTCCCTAATGCCTCTTTATAGTTTTTAATTTTCAATGTGTTTAATGACCTATTATTTTTACTTTCCATTTCTTTTCTTAGAACTCTTTGTTGATGTGATTAATAGATTTAGGTTAAGGGCAAATTAGCTTTATCTCTTACCATAGGTTTAGAACTTTTCAGAATATCATCTACTTTTAAAGTGGACTCCAAGGTATGCTGTGTGTCAAGTAGAGAGTAATACATTCTGGCCAAATGGTGAGATTTTGAATCTAATTAACACTGGTGTTCTTTACTTGCACAAACAACCATGAATGACAGGGGATTTGAAAATGGTCTTCTCACAACTAATATAACTTTCAAATTGATTTTCCTTGTAATGATGTTTTTCCTGGCTGATCGATATGAATCCCTCTTATGAGAAAAATAAACTACCCAGTATTCACTAAATAATAAAAAAAAATCTTATTAATCATTCAGGGAAATGTCGCAGGCTTAAACAATTTTAGATGCAGATGATGAGCCCACTACTTGGTATAAGCAAACTTTAAAATTTGGACACAGCCCTATGAGTCATCCTCATGAGCTGACTGGTTGATTTCTGTGCATGTGCACAGAAATTATGATTTGATACCTACTTGCCCACCAATAAGGAAAAGCTCCAGATAGAGTAGAACCTGAGTAAACAAGACACTTCTTTCTTTCAGTAGAAAATAATTTACCATCACTGTCTAGTTAGTTTTAGACTAGGTAAACATAGCTTTATGATTCATTGCCAAAGACATTTTCTTCTGTCCTGTAAAGCCTCATGTCAAAACAAGTGATTATGAAGGGTTGGGGCCTTTTATAAATTACTTGTAGATTTGGCAGTTTGAGCTAAATATTTATTTTTTCTGTTTGTCTTTTAAGAACATTTTTATTTATTACTTTTAAAAAAACCTTTGAAATAGCTGTCATTTGCCTTTTTTCCCTATTGGTTTTAGAGATTTGGCTTATTTCTATTAATAAACTGGCACATCTTCAGAAATTTTCTCATTTAAAAATGCCCCAATGGAGTTTTATTAAATATTTTTATTATATAAAGTTTTGAGGTCTGCAACATTATAGTTTGACTTCTGTGTGCACTACAAAGTGATCACCACCCAAGATTTAGCTGCTCTCTATTACCATACAATCGATCCTCTTCACCCTCTGCTTTCCTCTGACCGCTTTCCCTCTGGTAATCACCGATCTGTTCTTGGTGTCTTTGAGTTTGTTTTTGTTTTATCTGAGTTGTTTGTTTTTGTTTTCTAGAGTCTACATATGAGTGAAATTATATGGTATTTGTATTTTCTACTTCTGACTTATTTACCTTAGCATTGTATGCTCAAGTTTTGTCCATGTTCTCTCAAATGGCAAGATTTCACTTTTTTAATGGCTGAATTGTATTCCATTGTGTGTGTGTCACAGTTTTCTTTATCTATGAATTTTGTGAACACTCTCCATACTGTTTTCCATAGTAGCTGCACCAATTCACAATCCCACCAACAGTATTTAAAGAAGGACAAAGCTGGAGGTATCACACTCCTTGACTCAAACTGTCCTACAAATTATAGTCATCAAAACAGCATGATATTGGGGAAAAAACCCCAGATACACAGACCAATGGAACAGAATTGAGAGCCCCAGAAATAAACCTGCACACATGTGGAAAGTTTATTTGCAATTTAATTACTAATTACAATAAAAATAAAAAACTTGTCCTCAAAATATGAATGAGAGTTCCATAAGGAGCATGATAGTGTATTCTGTTGTGGTTGTGTATGAAACAGTAACAATGAATAGTGCACTAATCAATTTGTCAAGTGCGAATCTATGAAAAAATCAAAATTAGGAACAGTTCTACAATATTAAAACTGGATTTAAGAGTAGCTCTGAACTCCACAACAGTGGTGAAATTTGCAAAATGATGGCGGCAGATCTTAATCGCCCCTTTGACACTAACCCTTTCTCAGTTTTCTCATCAGTAGAGAAGAATGAATCAAAGTAAAGTATTTTCACATTACCCTGCAGATGATAAGGAGATTTAATTTTTTTATAAATGTTTGTATTATAAAGTTGAGCTGCCTTATTCTAATTTTGGCATTTTTAAATTTTAAAATGTATAAAAACAATGAAATGCAATTTAAATTTTATACATATTTGCATATATCAAATACAGTTTTGTGGTTTATATCACAACACACAGTGAAACTTCTTCACTTCTTCCCTCTTGCTCGTTGCTTTCTGTTTCTCTAAGTATATGAGTTTCTTCCCCAAGGTTTCTCTGATTAAGATGCAGAGCTACCATAAATATTATGCAGATAATTCAGCAGTTTAAACTATCAAGTTTTCTGCTTTATTTAAGAATGGTGAATCTATGTGACCCTTGACATAGGTAAACATGTAAACTCTTTGGGATCTTTGAAATAAGTGTAAAGATATAACTTCTGGCATTTGCATGGGTTTGGTTATTCTAAAATAACTAGCAAGTTTAAGATGTTCAGCTCTTTGGAGACAAGCTAAGCCATTTTCAGTTGCTGTTCTGCAGTGTGCATAACCTACAGCTATTACCGCCCTGGTCGCAGTGGACTGGATCAACTGAAGAACTAGGACTTTCCTTCTCCCCCTTCTTCCGGCTTTGGAAAATTCTCAGGGATTATCCCTTCAAAATAGGTTAATTTACATTCTCACATTGTCTTTTTCTCCCATTCTGAAGTTACTAAGAGATAAATTTGGGAAATGTCTGAATCTGAATTCACTATTTCCTTTTTCAGTCATTTATTTTTTATTAAAAACAATTATATTTTTTATTTTTAATCATTTTTATTAATGTTAGATTTTTGTTGTATTACCTTCTATACTTATTTTATGTAAATGTTTTCCTTCTTTCTCTGAGAATATGAACTTATTTAATAAGTTAGTATTTATTGACTTATTAATTCTATCATATTATATCTAAGTCTTTTAATGTATAAAATTTGTCGATTCTTTTTGATCGTGTTGGTGTTTCTCAGGTGATTGACCTCCCAATGGCATTGGCGTTGGGGCATGGCCACATGAGCAGAGGCTGTTTTCTCAGGGCGGATGCTGGTGCTAAGCTGTGCACAGCAGTGGGGAGTGAGGTACCTTCGGGAGGGGATTTTGCCTGGACGAAGCTTCTCAGTACTTCCAGAACTTCATTGCTGGGACCTTGTCTCTTTCCTTTCTGTGGGATTACCTCTACTGATTTTCTTTTTCTTTTCCTTTTTTTGAGGATGTGTACACTTCTTAATTTAAAGAAATCTCTTGTATCTTTTCTAAAGGTTTGATGCAGATGGGGAAGAAGAATATAGCATGTAGTTAGTTTTCTTATAAGCTGAAGATTTAGTTATATGAATGGTAACATTGGCCCAATGTATACTTAGTTATGTAGTAAACTCTCTTTTATTGTATTGCTTAAGTTATTATGGAAGCTAATAATCTCTTTTAGGACTTTTTTTTATATCCATACATAGGCAGGTTAAAAAAAATTGAAATCCACCTGAGGTTTAGTTATCCTATTATCTCTAGAATAACTTGAGTATTTCTGTTCCCAACCATTTATTTTGTTATGGTTTGTCCAAGATGAATATTGATTTTTAAACAAATTAATTTAAAAAATTATTGGCGCTTTGTACCTTTTTGGATAAAATTATTCAATTATTTTTTACATTTCTTCTTTAGTCTTCCTAAAAATTGAGTTAACAATTTATTATTTTCTCAGTTTTGAAATGTATCCTTTTAATTTCGATGTGTTGCATTATTGTCTGTGTGGAAATTTCTACTGGATGAGTTAGTAGGGAAATACAGAAGTGTTTTCATTTAAGCCAAGTCCTGAGTTTTTCAAAATCACTGTGGATTATAAAGGAGACAGCAATAAGAAGTTTTGTTCTATCAATACTACATAAAGTAATTTACCATTGTTCTGATACACATTGTAAAAACACATAATCCATTTACACAATTGGTAAAACAACAGTTTATTTTTTTATTTAAAAAATTTTAATTTGTTGATTTTTTTAGTGTTATTTTAAATTGTTGTTCAAGTACAGTTGTCTCCAGTTTCCCCCCACCACTACCCGCTCCTCACCCATCCCGGCCTCCCACCCTTGATCCTACCCCGTTTAGCTTTATCCATGTGTCCTTTATGTTCTTTGAAGACCCTGCCCCTATTTTCCCCCATTATCCCTCTCCCCTCTGGTTACTATCACTTTGTTCTTTATTTCAATGTCTCCGGTTATAGTTTGCTTGCTTGTTTGTTTTGTTGATTAAGTTCCACTTACAGGTGAGATCATATGGTATTTGTCTTTTACCACCTGGCTTATTTCACTTAGCATACTGCTCTCCAGTTCCATCCATGCTGTCGCGAAGGTGTAGGATAAACAGGCAGTCTGGCTTCCTCACCCAGGTGTCTGGGTAACTGAGGGAAGCAGTTTTCACTTAACTTTGAATGGGCCTGATAAGTAGTGTTCTCATAGTCTTGAGACTGGCGACTCTGCCAATTGTGTTGCAGTCTGTCAAGGCCTGGCAGTTCCACTCTAGATTTGGGGAGGAAGAAGAAAATGTGCGGAGCCATGGGGATGCTTGACATGCCTTTATTCACAGGTGGGCAAGCCATGCAAGCTGCAAGCTGCATGTCTCACTAGTGAGAAGCCCCTGCTGGCTTATGTAGTAGAGGCAAACAAAGCCAGCTCCAAGCCAGAAAATTATATAACATAGCATTGTTCTGTGCACGAGAGCCCACTTCATGTTATGGGAACCGTTTATCGGATCCATTCTTAAGGCTATGAGTACACTACTTAAAAGGCCCATTTACGGTTATGGGAGCACTGCTTCCCTTAGTTACCCAGATACTGGGGTGAGGAAGCCAGACTGACTCCATTTACCCTACAGAAGGGTAGGAGTTCCTTCTTTATTTCTGCTGTGTAGTATTCCATTGTGTAAATGTACCACAGTTTTTTGATCCATTCATTTACTGATGGGTTGCTTCCAGCCCTTGACTATTATAAATTGTGCTGCTATGAACATTGGGGTATACAGGTTCTTTTGAATTGATATTTCAGGATTCTTAGGGTATAATCCCAGCAGTGGAATTGCCGGGTCAAAAGGCAGTTCCATTTTTAGTTTTCTGAGGAAATTCCGTACTGTTTTCCACAGTGGCTGCACCAGTCTGCGTGCCCACCAACAGTGCACTAGGGTTCCCTTTTCTCCACAACCTCGCCAACACTTGTTGTTTGTTGCTTTGTTTATGATGGCCAGTCTGACTGGTGTGAAGTGGTATCTCATGGTGTTTTTAATTTCCATCTCTCTGATGGCTAGTGATGCTGAGCATCCTTTCATTTGTCTCTGGGCCCTCTGTATATCCTCCTTGTTGAAAGATCAAAAGGGATCATTGTTTTCTCATGAATTTCCCTTTTGGCCTGAGGCTAAAATTTGGCATCTGTGCAGGATTTGACTAGGAGAAGGGCCAAGAAAGAAAAGCTGCCAGGCCAAACATTGTATTTCATTACACATAAGCACCCTAAAATGGTCTCAGTCTCATAGCTGTATCTTTTTTCTGTTGATTATCATGTGGAATGGAAGTAAAACACCGTGAGTTTGAACTGGGTAAATATAAATTACATGTTCTATGTTTGAGATGGTATAGTACTATAAAATTATGGAAAGAACGGCATTTTATGCAATGTTAAGCAAAGAGCAAATTCAAATAGATTTTTCCAGGAAGTACCTTTTACTGATGAATAACTCAGAGAAAAGAAGAATGTAAGTATTATATTAAATATTTAATTTTATATAATTACTAGCACATTGTTGACTATATTAAATTATTATGCTAGTAATAATTATACATGGTAATATATTTCTTGATCTTTGTTGTGAGTCTATTAAATATTAGTAAGAAATGACATTATTCAAGTCTTTTCAATGCTCCCTTACCAAATTAAACAAACAAAAACAGGTAGAGAATACTGAATTAGCTCCATTAGCACACATTCAGATTGTATTGGTTGGTGGATTTGAAGGCCTTCATTGATTCTTCCTCTTCCTCATTTCTCCTTTACATTATATTGCCTTTATTTCTTTTTGTTCTAGTCATTGTTGTTAAAATGGTTTATCATCCTATTTCTTTAGATTCTAGTAATTTTTAAGGATTTAAATAGCTTTTGTTGTAACAAATGATGCTGTAATTAATTAGAAAAACCTCCAATTTATCATGTTTTATGAGATTTATGATTAATTACTGAACTATTTATTTATCACCCTGGGATGAGAAATAAGTTCTCTAAATATAATTAAAATAAATATCATTTATTAATATAATGTATGTGACATTGGTTTTATTAATTAAGAAATCTTGTGGCATTGGTTTTATTAATTAAGAAATCTTGAAGTGGAAAATTGAGTTATCATTTTTCCTCTAGATTAACTTCCCAGTTTATACAATGAGCTCAAAATAATACCAAATACTATTTGGCCAGTGCAGTTTCAGGGTTTACCTTTCATATTTTTCATATTTGGTGTATCTTCTATTTTGGCTTTGTGAGAGAAAAATTCTAAAGTCTGATAACAAATGAAGATCTGTAAGATGTACTAGTTTATTTGAATATCTACCCTTAAAGTACTTACCTTCTAATTTTGGACTGTTTTTCTTCCCTATTGTTTTAATGCTGTGTTCTTTCCATTAATGTTCTGTAATTTAATGACTTTTATTATACAGGTGACTCACCCCAAATTTGTCTTGAATCTGCTGCTCTCTCTCTGGAGCTCCAAACTTACTACTCAATACTATCACCTGCATTTGGCACCCCTTCCTCTAACTTGGTATGACACTGATTGTCTTTCCGTAACCTGTCACTCACTAATTGTGTGTGACCTTTGGCAAATCACCTTAGTGGCTCAGTTTCACTATTAGGAGGTTAAATGAGATAACATAGGCAATCAGCTTAGAATTGTCTGGAGGTGTTCGGTAATTGCTCTTTGGCCAACTCTTCTCTCCCTGACCTTCCCTCTCCCAGTGTCCCACTTTTGTTGGGAGGGTCTCCATCCGGTCACAAAATCATCTTCAGTTTGTTCTTTTCCTTGCTTCCCACATCAATTCCATGAACTCCCACCAACTGTTTTTCCTTTGATCCCAAGTGACTAGACTGTAGGTTAGGATCTAATTGTTTGGTCCATATAGATGGCTTTTACTGTTCTTCCTGATATCTGGCTCTTATTTTGTTCTTCATGCATTGCTTCGAGAAACTTTCTGAAATACCATTCTATTAGTCCTTCCCCTGCTAATAAGTTTTCAATGACTTTCCCAATACCTACAAGATAAAGTCCAACTTATATTGTTTTCAATTTGGAACCCTCAATTATGAGGTGACTAGTCATTAGGCTCTTTATCTTTTCTATTCTGTTTGTAAACCTTCCCTCCTGTTGCATTAAGCTGCTTTGACAGCATACACACCCCACCTGTCTTCCTCCCTCAGAGTCCTTGTTTACGCTCTTTCCTGTCTCGGGCCTCAGAACCGCTCTCCTCCTCATGCCCCTATGACGAAAATTAAACCCAGATTTTAAAGGTATAGCTCAGAGCTTTCTTTCTTCCTAGTAATTTTAGGTAATCCAATCATTTCTTAAGCTAAATTCCCACTTCATCTGTATGTTTCACTACTTTCTGCCTTATATTAGTTACATGTCCTCTTTGTCCATAAGTCTTTAAGTTTTTTTAATGACAGAATCCATATCTTCTTTATTTTGTATTCATTCGGGGATGGAAATAAAACTTTTCATATGTTACTTCATAATTATTTGTTGAATAAATATATGGGTATGTTTTGATTTAGTTACCGCTCATGTGATTCCTAAAAGGATTTAAGAAAATTTATGAGGGTGGAAATAAGGAATATAGCAGTTCCTGCTATAGATTTTCTGTAATGTGAGAATGGTTTCAACATTTGCCAGTTATGGCTTATAAAGTACATTGAGACTCTGAATAAATTTATTTTTACTGTGGTTTTGAATTTACATTCAAAACTGCTGAGATAGTTGTATCTTAAAAACTTTAGCCCTGGCTGGTGTAGCTCAGTAGATTGAGCGTGGGCTTTGAACCAAAGGGTAGCCGGTTCGATTCCCAGTCAGGGCACATGCCTAGGTTGCAGGCCAGGTCCCCAGTGGGGGCCACATGAGAGGCAAACCACACATGGATGTTTCTCTCCCTCTCTTTCTCCCTCCCTTCCCCTCTCTCTAAAAATAAATATAATCTTTAAAAACTACAAAACTTTAGATTCAAATCAAAGATATTAGAAACATTTCTTTTACTTTTGTAAGATATTTTAAAAAATAAGATATTTAGACTGACCTGGGGTGGCTCAGTGGCTTGAGTGCCAGCCTGAGAACCAAAGGGTCTCCAGTTCAATTCCCAGTCAGGGCACATGCCTGGGTTGCAGGCCAGGTCCCCAGTGAGGGTACATGCCTAGTGTGCACAAGTGGCAACCACACATTGATGTTTTTCTCCCACTCTTTTTCCCTCCCTTCCCCTCTTTCTAAAAATAAATAGTAAAATCTTTAAAAAAACAAAAATAAAAAAATAAGATATTTACTAAGAAACTTAAGAAAAAGGGTGTTTCCATTCAGTAAAACACTTCTTAGGAGAGGAAATATTTTAATTGATAATTCTAAATACATACACAATATTTCTTCCTGAATATCTTATGGAACTGGGGTTTTCCCAATTTTTGTATTATGTCTATTCAATGATATTTTAACAGTGCTTTAAATTCTTAACAACTTTATTAAAAAATTCTTTATATTTTCAACTAAAATAGGTAATAGTGATTTTTTAAAGATTTAACGAAGTATTCAGAACAAACTGTTCTTAAGATGTCTTAATGAAATGTAGAAAAGGTTACAATAGCCAATATATTTAGCATTTCTTGTCTAACAGATGAACTTGTGAATTTTTGAGAATGTTTCTTAAAACAGTTGTCAATGATTCATATAGTCAAAATATATTTTGCCCTTTAAAAGGAAACATCTCTGTCAATTCTCCAATACAGTCTATAATTTAAGCTTCTAATTAGAAGCTTTATTACACAAACTTCACATTAGGATTTTGACTTAACATAAATATTGCACACTTTTTGCTTTTCAGTTTCCAAGATGTACAGCTAGCCATTTTTTTTTTTTGTCTGTGGAATATTTAAAAGTAACTTGTAGTTAGTTTCTCTTTAGTTTACTTAGAAATAATTATTGAATGTTCTAGTTTTTATCACTACTTGGTTTTGGTCATTAGTAATAGTACAGTCAGCCCTGTGTATGTAAGGGTTTCACATCTGCAGATTCAACCAACCACAGATTAAAAAATGTATTTTTTAAAGGTACGTTGCTGCTGACGTGTTATGCCTTTGATGGTTATATGTGTACTGAACATGTATAAACTTTTTTCTTGTCATTATTTCCTAAACACTATAGCATAACAACTATTTACATAGCATTATATTATAATCCTCCTGATTATAGGAAAAAATAAATATAAAGGAATAAGTAACAATTGCTTCAAAAATGAGACATCCCCACTAATATTTTTGACAAATGTTTCTCTGAACTTACATGGCCAGTAGTAAACATTGGACAATTCATTATCTCCAGGAAACAATGCAGAAATTCATTATGCATTTCTTTAAAATAATTTTTCATTTATTCTTGTTCTGTTTATTCTCCTCTTGACGTATAACAGAATTATTTTGCATATGGAAATTTAGGTTGTTTCAGAAGCTGCTTGAGAATTTTTCTGAACCTTTGATAATGTGAAGTGAAACTGTAGAGGCACAAAAATTATTTTCTGAAAGAGCATCATAATCACTTTTATACAAGGAATCACTGTCACCATCATTGTTGTAATCAGCATGCAGCCATTACTGTGCAGACATTTAAAACGCTTTAATGATGGAACATTTGCTCTCACAGTGTACCTAGGGATTCGTGCATGTATTTTGATTCTTTTATTAAATGCAGCTGCTGAAGTTCCAAAATGGTAAGAGACTTGTTCAAGGTCACACACAAAATTAATAACAGAGTTAGAGAAAGAACTCACAGAATTGCATTACTAGGTCAAGCATATTAGTCACTAAATAACCTTACTCTTCCACCAGTGTTTAATGGAAAAATTGTGTGCCACATTTTGCTATACAGGCAATATTGTAGCCATAGTATAGTTCAATTGTTCATTTCCTCCAGGTCCTGATCTTTGTGTAGCTGTAAGCAAATCACTTTAATCTCTTGATCTTTAGTGGTGTGATATTGTTTACCCATGACTTCCTATGTTTACTAAGTGTGGAGTATTATGAGGTGATATGAGTGGAATGTAATTTCTAGTATGGCCTCAACAACATCTCATCTTGCAAGTGCTCTTGACCAGTGTGACTTTGCCATTCCCCTATCAAGGGTGGAGGTCTAATTCTGCTCTCCTGAAATCTGCGCTGCTCTTAGTGACTCACATGGAACCAGTAGCATGCTCCAAAGCTGATGTGGCATGAATTCCCACGCTAGGTCAGAAGAAGCCCTGAAGCATCTGCCTTGATCTCCTGGAGTGCTCACTCTTCTTCTCAGATTCTCTCTCTGGGAATCCCAGCTCTTCCTGAGATTCCCAAGTCACCCCAAGAGGCCACATGTAGCAGGACAGTCCTGGCTGAGCTCAGCTTTTAAATCATCCCAGTTCTAATGCCAGACTTTATGAGAAAAGAAGCCTCTAGTTCTTTGAGTCACCTTCATTCCTTCGAGTTTTACCAGCTGAGGCCCCAGAGATATGACTAATTGCAAGCCATCTGTACTGAACATTGTCCAAACTCCTAACCTACAAAATAAGCAAAAAAAAAAAAAAAAAAAAAAAAGTTGTTGTTTCTACTACTAAGTTTGGGGAATTTGTTAGGCAGCAAAAGATAATTTGAACAGATGATTAAAAACTCTTTGGACAAAAAGAAAGTTGTTATATGAGTAATATCTATCTCTTGATATCTCCGCTGGAGCAGAGAAGCTTTGCTAGTGCAAGTGCATAGATAGGTACCTGCATCACCACCATCTATGTGTGCTGAGAGATTGTTAACCACTGGGCCTCCTATCCCAGACTGTCAGCAGCCGACCAGTCATACCTCCCTTCCATTGAAATTAGCTGTATCCCCAACAAATTCTACCCACTTGAATCTACAAAACTGAGACTGTAAGCACTGGTCTGCAGAGTACTTACAATGGTGGGAGCAGTGGTCTTTGAATTTGGGACATGCCCACTGTGATTAATTTTTCTTGTAGAAAGGACAGAGGTTGGGGTTGATTCTGAGGCTGAAGCAAAGCATCTTGGTAAACAAAAACGTGGGCCAGGAAGGGGAAGTCCTGGCCCTTACCTAGAGAATGCCTTAGGGAGTTATCTGTGTCTAGCTGTTCTTTAAATATCTCTTCCCCAAAGAGTTCAAATAATAGTAAAAGGGTTAAAGTAAACCTCTGAAGAGAGAATAGTGAGATATTGATGAATACATATATCATCATTCCATTTTTGTAAAAATGTGTGTGCGTGCACACATGCACACCCACGTATATGCATAAAATCTATGAAAGAGTAAAATCCAGTCTTTAAGGGAATGCAGCACATTGTTTAGAATGGGTAGGTATCTCTTGGATAGAATAGATCAGTGGAGAGGGCAGGTTAGAAAATGAGAATTAAATTTGTCTCTCTCTCTCTTTGTGTTCTCGTTTTCACTATTTCTCTCTTCCATTCTCCCTCCTTTTCTGAATACAGTAGAACCAAAACATTACAGCATAGAACTCAACATCGATCTCCTCACAGAGCTTGTGGATCTGTATCATTAAAAACTTGGTTTCCCAAAAGACACGTATGTTTGCCATTTTATCAGACACCCCTCACATATCACTAAAGATGCCCTCTGTCTCTTTTGTTTCAACCATTAGTGAGTTACTCAGCACTGCAGAGGCTCTGGTAGACTTCGCTTAGGTGCAGCCTGACAACCCCTCACCTGTGTCTCTACCAGAGGGCTTCATTGTTCACTCCCAGCAGGGGCTGCTTAGCGCTCCTGGAGGTAACACTCAGAAGTGTGAGGGATTTAACAGTCCATCACAGAAGATTTTGACAAGTGAAAAAGGGAGATAGTAGATTAAAATTTTCCTCTTTCCTGGCCCAGATGGAATGTCCCAAGGTGGAGCTCACGTGGCCACTCAGGAGACAGTCCTATAAGACTGTAGTCACATACAGCCATGGCCAGTTTGAGAAAAGATTGCCACATTATCGCTTCCTTTTGCTCTTTTTCACTTCCCTCGTCTGACATTCCTGTTGGCTGGGATTGCATTTCTTTACAAAGTAAGTAGTAGCATACGATTCTATGCTTCTGGCTCTGCTGTCTGTTGAACCCTGTGTAAGATATATAAAAAGAGGAACTTCTTAATTTTTAAAAAGGCCTCTTAGCCAAACCTCACACATGTCTCATCTTGACCAACTGTTGTCAAAAAAACTAATTAACATTGTGCCCAAATAATAGTCAAAAGCTTGAGCTCAGGGTATCACTGTGTGCTCAGTGACCACTGGGCCAAAATATCAAATGAAAACTTTTGTACAAACACATAAAGATGCAAAGGGTAAAAATTAAAATTTCATTCCAGTCGAAACCATTTCCTGGTAGAGTACTGATGGGACCTAAGATAAGAATGGCTAGGGAGCATTTATTTCTAAGAAATGAAGAGGCAGCAGAGGAGGACGTGAACGGGTCTAATTAAGAATGAGCGCTGGGAGGCGGGGTCTCCGGATGGTTGGCACGCTGCCAGTTCCTGGCCTAACTGAAAGTGACGTCAGGTTGAATTCTGAAGATGAAGCCCCATTAGATAACTCTATACTTAATTTGCAGGAAGATAAAGAAGATGAGACCATTGTAAAAACAGAGGTCTTAGATTTCCCTACAGATGGATCAACCACTGAAGCGGAGGCCAAGGTAAATGCATGTAAGAGGGTCCTTCTGCAGGTCCCTTCAGTGTGTGGATTACATTTCAAGGGCTGCCTGAGAAACATTCTGAACAAAAAACCTCAATTTCAAGATTCAGAAGGAAAAGCAAGAAAATGCTCCAGAAGAGGTAAAGTGAAGGCTGAAGAAAATCTTTTGGTGAACAGTTCTCAAGTGAAAGCGGTGGATGGAGCTTACTCAGTATTTTATAGTCAGTGATAGGTTTGGACTCTCTGTTAAAAAGAAAAAATTTAACAGGTTGGGTCTTGTAAAGATCATAGTCCAGGCTATGCTTGGGATATTGGGAAGGCTGAGGAGCTCAGCCACCAGGTTAGCTGTTGGACGGCTTAGTGTAAAAATTTCCCAACAAGTTGCCTGTCACAACTTTGTAAAAGCCAAAAAGGATGCTGAAGATTTACAGGTTGCTTAAAAAAAAAGAAAGTCACATGGGACTTCAAAGCAAAGAGGAGACGGGTAACCAGAAGCAACATGGGGTATGTGTTACTTGCCAAAGTTCTTCAAGTCATTCGACTCTTTTCTTGATTTTTTATTTGAGTTTTCAAATCTCTCAATTTACTGAAAGTACTTTCTTTTGTTAAATATGTCAGGAAATTAATTGAAGTAGAAGCATAAGTATAACTTTGAGGGTCGATTATTGAATCTTTTCAATCTTTTTCTGAAGAGTTTATCCTGTTGAAGAGAATGAAATGGAGCATACTGTTATTTATATAAGAACTCTAAGCATACATATGGGGAAAAAGATAGAATTTTAATTATTTTTATAGACCTACCGTATAAAATCAAGTTTCTTTTCATCTATTTGTCATAGCATGGCCAGTGAGCTCCTTGTACTTCTTATTTGTGATCACTGTAATGGCACATACTCTGGAATTGTGTTTTTAAGATTGACATTTGTTTATAATGGATTAGTCGTAGGTATGTGAAAGTTTTAATTGCTATTATCTTTACAAAGGACTTTATCTTAGTATTGTAAAAGTAATTATTGCTTCTTTATTGAAGGCAGTAGAGTTGATACTTTATGATCACATAATAAAAGCAATTAACTAATTTCTGTGTTCCTTAAGATAAAATATTACAATAAAAAAGGACAGAATGTAGTATTTGGAGGGTGATTTAAATTCAACTCTGCTTGGAAATGTCTTCCTAGATATTTCTCTTAGCCACGTCATTTTTAAAAATTGAGATGATTCTTAGAAGAGAAAATGGTATAATTGTATTAGACTATAACTGTGAACCTTTAGAAAAGTGAGCAGTGGGAGCGATGGGAGAAATCCAGGAGGGGTTGAATATCTGGTAACAGAATTCAAATGATGCAGACATGTAAAACAAGATGAAGAATGAACAGTCTCCTTGGAATTGGTCCTTGAACCTAGTCTAGACACCAATATTTATTGGGGAAAGTCATCTCTAAAAGATGGCTAAAGTCCTCTCAAAGTAAAGCTAAGTATAATAATAAAACATATTCACGTTACCCCACATGCTGGTATTTATGGTCATATCCAATGAATTGTTTACTAATATTCCAATGGAAAAATTCTGGAATTTGTGTGCTAAAATGAGTTTAAGAACATCATTGAAGGCATGGGGATAAACCAATATGGCTGATTGGTGGCAGAGCCAAGGCAGGAATCCAGGTCTCGTTGGCTCTTATTCTATATGTTCCTTGAAGTTGTATAGCCCTTGAAATGACTGGGTTTGTGTTATTTGTCCTATGTGTCCAGTGACTATCTTGAGGTGTAGCACCTGGAAAGTACTTGATGAGCATTTATTGAAGTAATGAATAGCACACTATATATGTTTAAAGCAAAGATGCTCTCTTGCTGTATTTAAACATATACTTAACAGTGCAAGATAAGGAAGAAAGAAATACTTTCTGTAAGATAATAGTGTTCAATTAAGAAGGCTTTCTTGCTGTCAGAAAGATTTTCATTGATACGAAATCAATAGTAAGTTCTGTGAAGTTGCTAGAGAGGTCAAAGAAATGGGGAAAAAGAATGAAACACACACACACCTTTTAAAAAAAGAATTCTCCGAGGTTTCAGGTTTTCAAGAGCTGGTCTATTTTAGCATCAGTGCTTATACCATATCATAGGATTATAATGGGAAACAGTGAAGAGCTCATGCTTTAGGTGGGTTACCAAAGTCTCTAAGTGCGAGGCATTTTCAGATTTTTGTCAAAACACTTCCTTGTGTTCAAAGCATGTGTAAATTACTGGAAATGTACTGCTGCCTGACAAAGCCATCTGTAATAGAACAGGAAAATCAAAGATGTCAAGGACTGCCTTGATAAAGCCAAATCCTGTGATAAAGAAGACCTTTAGGGATGCATCTTTTTCTACAAACTACTGATGTTTTTAAAAGCTTCTCAAATACTGAAGTCTCATAATACAATATTGAACTATTAGCAAATTCTGAAATAATGTTTTTTAAAACTATAGTAAAAGGCCTCCAGTATCTGGCATACAAGTGGGCATTGATAAATAAGTGAAATTATGCCTTTATCCAAACAAAATGGATGTCCCAAGTTCTTGCAGGAAAGCTAATGCACTTAGATCATGACATGACTACTTTGCCCTTCATTCAGAATGTACTCACTTTTATTGATACACAATTTAAATAGAACCTCAGGCTGCAAATTAAGGCAGATGACAGAAAAGCTTTATAAAAGAAAAGGTTTGACACTAATGGAAAATCTCTCATTTAAGTAGAAATACAGGGTGAGGCAAAAGTAGGTTTACAGTTGTATGTGAAACAGTTTATTCTTGTATTATTATTTATTAATCTTGTATTATTTTTCCATATGAACAGCTGTAAACATACTTTTGCCCCACTCTGTGTAAGTAGCTAATTTGACTAGAATTTGGCTAAGATTTTATTTCATTTGTTTATAATTACACATTATTTCATTTCACATGGTTTCTTTTTATAGAAACTCAGTTTTCAGATTCAGTTGTAATATTGTAGTTTAAAAATATCTCTCTTAACCATGTCTTTGTCTATGTTAGAAACATTTAAACCTGTAGAGAATTTTTATGATTATTTGAGCAAAACTGATGACAATCGCTGGAAAGCAAAATCTCAATGGATTCAGAAAATGCTGTGGGAAATGGCAGTTTTGTAACTTGCTTTATACATTAGAATCAAAGGAAGAGACATAAGGGGGGGATTCATGAAATTCTTGGTGGCAAGTTAGGGAGGCGGGAGAAAGCAGAGTGGGTGCAATGGGTGACCCCTGTGGGGTGGGGGAAGGAGGTCGTCCTGGTGTTTCAAGGGCGTGCTATTGCAGATGCAAAAAGACAATAGACAGGCTCAGTAAGGTAAAGGTTGACCTTTGTCAAGGAAGATAATGCTCTAGGACATGACTACCTGCCATGACTGGCTTTTAATTAGAAAGTTTTCGTTTCGGTCCATCCTGTGTGGATGCATTAGGTCTCTGGGTTTGTAAGGCCACCATGCAGGCCTCCCCTGAACATGACAAGTTTAGTATATGGTCCCTTTTCTTCCACATTTTTTAAAAAACCATGAAATGGTTAGATAAAATTTTTAAAACTTTCTTTTAGATGTTATTTAACTTCATGTGTACCTTCTGAGGAAGAATTAAAGGTGTAAATAAATACAAATTTACTATATTAGTAATCAAAATGTCATTATCGTCCAAGGATGTCATATTCTCTTATGGAGGGCTCAGTTCTTTAGAATGTTGGGATATCCCTGGTGTTAAAAATATGTGCTGATCATGGGGAAGAAGAAAAAGACAGAGACAGAGAGAAACAGCAGCAACACAGGGCAATGTAAAACCAGCCAGAAAGGCATGATTCGTGGAGTGATCAAAAAGAATGAAAGAGTGGCAGGAAGTGCTTCATGTTCAAATGCGAGCTAAGCCAAAGCCATTAGATTTGGAAGGAAAGAGGTTTTGGTGTCAGTGAAGAATGTAACTTTCACTGGATTTTTGGTGCGATGGCCAGGGTTTTAAGGAATTAAGGACTAATAGGGAGGTAAAGACTTGTCATCAGAAATCACAGAAATGGAGATCACACGGAGTTTTATCAGCGAGGAGGGGGAGGGGGAAAAGGTACAGGGAATAAGAAGCATGAATGGTAGGTACAAAATAGACAGGGGAAGGTTAAGAATAGTATAGGAAATATAGAAGCCAAAGAACTTATGTGTACCATCCATGGACATGGACTAAGAGCGGGGATGCAGGTGGGAGTGGGGGTGCAGGGTGGAGGGGAATAAAGGGGGGAAATGGGACAACTGCAAATAGTATAATCAATAAAATATATTAAAAAATAAATATGATTTATTCAAAGATTTGTAAATAAAGCATAAAGAAAATTAATAATTGTTAAATAATATAGGATGGTTTAGGAAGAAGTTGTTCAAGATGGTAGAGAGTTGAATCTATGTGAAAAAGGTGCTTGCTTGGCTTTGTAAATCCGAAGAGCCAAATGAGAGATAAGAAGGTGGAGAGTTATATAATGCTGAAAGCCAAGGTGACATTTTTCTGGCATGGGACTCAAAGGGATGAACAATGACCAGTGAAATGGAGGAAATCTGAAATAGGAGAATTCATTGTTAGGTCTGTGTGAAATTAACCCAATTTGTAGTAGTCCGAGAAAGATGACAGTCTTTAAACTTCAAAGTTATCATTTTAAATGTGTTCTAGCTCAGTCCTCATTTTTCACAAGTTCTGTATTTATGAATTTCTCTATAACATTGATTTGTAACCCAAAAGCAACACCCTCAGCACTTTCACTGTTGTCCACATGCACGAGGGAACAAAATGTTTTAGTCACTGGTGCACATGTTCCCAGCTGAGGTCAAACAAGGGGACACTGCTTCTAGTTCCAGTCCATTACTGTGAACAAGTCTCCTTTTTTTGCAGCCTAGTGCCCTGTTTTTAACATTTTCTGTATTTTGTTGGTGTTTCACTATCTAAAATGGCCCCAAGCAGAGGGCTGAAGTGCTGTCTAGCATTTCCAAGTGCAAGGAAGCTGTGATGTGTGTTACAGAGAAAATATGTGTATTAGATAAGTGTCATTTGGGCATGAGCTGTAGTGTTGTTAACTGTGAGTTCAATGTTAAAGAAGCAACAATATATACTCAACAAGATGTCTTTCAATAGAAACAGACATAAAGCAAAGTTATTTATTGATCAGTTGATGGACATGTGACCAGATACTCGCAGGGATCTAAGCCAGTATTTCCCCTGGAAACAATGGTTCAGTATTTGCTAATTCATTGTTCACAGGGACTGTTTAGAACATAACTACTGCAAATGACAAGAACTGACTGTAATAATAAGTAGTCCATATTTAAATATATTATTAAAATGGAATAGTGATAATTCTTTAAAATATTTTAGTTCTGTGTTTTATTCTGCCATAATGTATTTTTTTGATGGGGGCATGGTAATTAATAAAACACTTTTTAAAAGTTTCTATATTGAAGCAAAGAAAATCTATTTATTATCTTTCCATAAAAACCTAAAATGATAATTTAGAAGAAAAACTATATTTCTTCAACTGTTACAGATTTTTCATATAATGAGCCATTAAAACTGGCTTATGTGTTAAAATGTCTTAATATCTTAACAAATATTTTAAATGTCTTTATCACCTTATATGCCATAGATAATATAATATTGGTGTGTATCTTTTCTCCACGTGAGTTTTATTTCTAGTGCAAATTCATTTCTAAAATTTGATCAATATGGACAGTTCCTTAATGTTTCCTAAGCCTTCAGTTTTATTGGTTCAGCAGTCTATTTTTCCTGTAAACATCTGAGATAATGTTACTGTTTATATCATCAGCTAGAAAACCTGATAGAGAAGCAAAAATATTTCAGGAAAGAGAGATTTATAGTAGTTTTTGTAGGAACTATGGAATACAAATTATTGAGAACAACCTTCTTATATCTATGCCTCTGCTGCCCTCCAAAGAGAGATCATCTAATGAATCAGTGAAAGTAATTCTTGTTTGAATTATAGGACTCAACACATGACAGCATGCTTAATATTTAATATAGATCCTTCTGAGAATTTAATAGATCAGCACAGACTATTCATCAGTTTAATGGGCATTTAATAAACCATATAAGGTTAAGTGGAATATTTCTGTGATAAAAAGGTAGGAATGATTGAAGAAAGAAGAGATCAGATCAAAACTGCAAACTCATTAGAGGCTCCAGCCAGAACCACTCAGCTAAGCCACTCCCAAATTTCCGACCCTTGGAAAGTGTGTGAGATAGTTAATGCATGTTGTTTTAAGTGTAACAATAAATAATACATGTTATTATTACTTTGGATCAAACATTTAAGTGTATCTTAGCTGGTATTGATCAGTGCAATTTATAAGAAGGTAACTGAAACAAGGTGAAATTCCAGAATTCTCAGAACATCAGGAAGATGCTTACTCCTGAGGGCATTGCTACCTAGGTATCAGGGGACAATAAATATATAAAAATAGAATACAGACCACAGACTAGAGAAAATAGAATACATGCTATGTTGCACACCCACTAATGTAAAAAACTCGGATGTGAAATGGAGGAAGGAGACAAAAAGAACAAATATATTTTCTTCATGTAAAATTCTGTGTGTCACTGGGTTTCTTCACTAATAGTTTCCAATAGTCTTGGTGGAGAAAGAAGAGCAGTAAAAAAATTAAACTAGAACTTAGGACATAAAGTACAACTTAAACTTTATGAAGCGTTCCTGGATCTCAGTAGGGGAAAAACATTAGGACTAAATTTTTGGTTAGGTTCAAAATTTTTCTGAAATGTATTTACTCTTATAGTGGATCTAGCACATTTGAACTCACATGAAATCAAATGAAATATTCTAAAGCATGAGTTGATGCTTTTGTATATTTTTGTTCTGTAGCATGATCAAAGATTTAGAATTTGAAATACAGGGAAATAGAGACTATTTCCATAGTCCTTGTGTATGGGAAAGGCAGGAAGTAAGCTAGATATAATCAAGAATATTTTCTTGGAAAGCTTACAGTGTACTCATGAGGAGAGAGTGTTTTGCGAGAGAGAAAGATTAACACTAGAGGAAAAGTTTTAGAGAATGTTCTTATTTAAGGAATGTGAGGAGAAGGGTGTGAAGGATGGCAAATTAGAGATGAATGGTAGCAGGAAAGACAGAGGGTAGAGTTTTACAAAAGTGTACCTCAGCTTGATTTAAGCTATAGTAAAACTTATTTCGGTACAAAACCTCTTTTTTTCCCATTGGGTCCCAGCAAGGACTGTCAGAATCTGTTTGACTCAGTGATGCTGCTGAGTAGATACTCAGTTGCTGAGGTAAATACAGACTCTGGGGAGGGTAGTTCTAGTAGAAATTTTTGCCATTTTATCTGATACTGAAAATCTTTTTAAAAATTCTGTATCTGCCTTTGATTTAGGATTTAATGGTGCTTCAAAATCATGTCATGTTCATTGTATATTTCCTGGATTTAAGAGATTAAGGAGAATTAGTTCTAATACTAGGATATAACTTGAAAAAGCTTTTTGCAAGTAAATCCATTATAAAGTTTTATCATCTTTATTTTTGACTGTTTCCCCTGGAAGTGCATTAAAATAAAGTAGTCCCCTCTTATCTGTGGGGCATACATTCAAGATCCCCTCCCCCCGTTGATGCCTATAAATATCTAATTTTTCCTGTACATATATACATACCTTTGATAAAGTTTAATTTATAAATTAGGCAGGATAAGATTAATACAATAATTGATAATAAAATCAGACAGTTACAACATGGAATGTAATAAAAGTTAGGGGATGTGAGCTCGCTCGCTCTCTTTCTTTTTCTCTGCTCCTCTCTCAAAATATTGTACATTTTCAGACCAGGATGATAGTATGTAGCTGAAACCATGGAAAGCAAAACCGTGGGTGACAGTGGACTACTGCAATGCATTTTGTCAAGGGAAAAAGGACAAGTAGGCTGAAACCCAACTTGGTCATTGACTGTACCTGTCATAATGATGGGTCAATAAAATAATTTCAATGGTTAAAGCAAGTTAATAGATTAAAGGTTTTGTTGTTGTTTTATGATCATTTTTTGTACTTTTATTTTGAAGTTTATGACAAAGTGATTTGTAGAAAAGATACATACGTATTATATTATATCCTTGTAGGCTTGCACTATGAGTAGCTCTTGTATAGTTCATTCAGCATATGCATACATTATGACTTTAGATAAAGGTATTAGGAGGCTATCAAATTAAATATTTTTCTATTGTTCAGATATTAATAATATAACTTGTCAAGCCATTCTGTAGCATCTAGAAGGTAATTTTTATTTTTCATAATAATTCCAGATGGGTAAGAACTGCAGTGTGCATTCCCCAGAGGTTTGCCTACTTCATCTTAATTCATAATGTCACTAATAGAACTCAATTGATAGAGGCATTTCAGAAACAAACATTTATGATGGGTAAGCATAAATTCTGATGAAAAAAAGGTTTTATTTATTTATTTTTAGAGAGAGGAGAGGGGAGGGAGAAAGAGAGGGAAACATTAATGTGTCATTTCCTCTTGCATACCCCCTACTGGGGAACCTGGGCCACAACCCAGTCATGTGCCCTGACAGGGAATCGAACCAGTGATCCTTTGGTTTGCAGGCTGGCACCCAGTCCACTGAGTCACACTAGCCAGGGCTAAATTCTTATTTGAAAAAAATATTTCAAGAATAATTTGTCATCTGATTTAAAATTCCATTTATAATATTCACGTGGCAACTAAATAATAAGAAAAACTTAGTCCCAGGAATAATATTTAAGACTTGTGAGGAATTTTCAGTGTTTTATAGCAACGGACACATGTGTAGTATAATAACTTTTTATATTAACCTTCAAAAATTAGCAATCATTTTTGTTCAGCATTCAAGTGAAGACAGTGATTAATTAGAGCCAAAAGATGATGAATGAAAATGTGTTGCTTGATTGAAATTAGCTTTCACTCAAATGAGTATTGACTTTGTTCTTTGTGAACTAATCAAGCTCATCATGTAAGTGGTTGCCTTCTTTCCTTTAGAATAGATCCCATATAAATGAAATGTGATGACTTAACTCCAAAATTTCTCACTGGTCAGTCATCCTATTATACATTTTATGATACCGTTATGTGAGTTAACTCAAGTTCTGATAATATAACCAGGGGTCATGTAGTCATTTTCATTGTAATTACGGAATTAAATCGTATAAGTTGCTCATAATCAGTCATAAGAGCCTGAACATAGAGTTGGTTATAGATTTAAGAACTTATTCTCCTGTCAAAGTGTATTGCTCTCACATACCCCCTTGAGTCTGACCTATAATGTGAATGCCTGGGAAAAAAGTACAGAAGAAGAGAATCCAATCTGTTGGTAATATCATGTTGGGTGTTAGTGTAATTTGGGTTGAGAGCTGGGAGCAAAAGACAGGACATGTGGCCTAAAGCCATGAATTTAAATCCTCAGCTATTAGTCCTGTCCTGCATATCAAAATGCCTACATGCATTTGTAACTCTTTATGTCTGTTCTCCCTCTTAGGATGTGTATGTCAAGTACTTCAGAGTGTCCTCTTCACACATCTCTGCTAAATTTAAAAGATGACATGTTAACTGTTCCCAAGTTTGAAGGATTTGCAGATTTATTTTATTTTGGTCTAGATTGCAGAAGTATGTCCAAGGGTAAAGGGAGATCCAAACCTACTGTGAGTATAACAATTGGGGTTTCTAAATTTTAGCATGCTTTAAAAGATAAATTGATCACTTCCCCAGCATTGGAATTGTGAAAAGGGGAACCATATTATGATATGCCAGGAATGCTGTGGGAGAACTTTCGATGGAGACGGGATTGGGAGATCTGAATCTTTATTCTACCTAAAAACTTTTTTTCCTTCTTCTTTTAAAAATATCTTTTATGCTTTTGTTTTTCTCCATCAAAGCAACGTAGAATTGTGGTAGAGACAGAGTATGGACAGAATTTGGCAAGTTGAAGAAAATGTATCATTTCTTTGTATTCCTTACTTTAAGTCCCAGACTTTCATGTCCGTCAACATCTTGTTCATTAAGCTAGGCTTCTATTACATGAAAGGAGAAAGTAGGATTCCTTAAGCATTTATGTTCTATTTTTATACATGTATTCTTCCCATATTAGCAATGCTTATAGGGGTAGGATTTTTCTGATAATCCCTGGAAAGTTCAATATTCTGCTTGTTTGAATTAATACTTCATTATTGTCCCACAAATCAGTACACTGAGTAATAAAAGTAAGTGCACATTCAAACTCTTTACCAAAAGTAATAATATTTTTCAGGTATTATTTATTGCTACATAATAAATTACTCTCAAATTTTGCAACTCAAAACAACTTATGAGTGCCTTAAGTGTGTGGTTCTGGCTAAGAGTTTTTAATGCAGTTGTAGCCCAACGGTCAGTCTGAGCAACAACCAGCTGGAGGCTGAACTGGGGCTGGAGGTTCCACTTTCAAGAAGGACCACTCCCGTAACTGTTGACCAAGGGCTCAGTTCATTATTAACTATTGGCAGCTGTCCTCAGCCATGTGGGCCATTTCATAGCGCTGCTCACAACATGGCAGTTAACTTTCCCTAGAGTGGCGATCCAAACATAGCACCACGGAAGGCACATGGTCACAGAGATGGCTCTTATGACCTAGTCTCTGCAATTGTACACTACAGTCCATCTTATCTTATTCATCATTGGAAGCAGACACTAAGTCTCCCCTACACTCCAGGGAAGGGGAAGCAGGCTCTACCTTTTGCAGGAGAAATATCAAAGAATTTGTGGACATTTAAAAACTACTACATAGCACTACTATTGATAATAGGTAACATTTAGTGAGGGTTTATAAATTAGACACCATTTTCTCTAAGCACAAAACTACTTCTTTGTAACTTCCCTTTCTACCTCAAATTTGCCTGATGCACTCAGATGCCCCTGCCTTAGCATATACTCTCAAAGCTGTGACATCCCTCTTTCCTTTCTTGCTCTTACCATCCTGATTTAAATACCAACTTATTTTGTCTCTTGATTTCATCACAGGGTTCTTTCACATATTAATTTGTCCCCTTCTGTGTTTGTTAAGACTGGGATTTGATATACTAACCCCAGAAACATGTTTGTTTTCCCTGATCAAGAAGGCCAATGGATTTATTTACACACATTTGTTCAGATGACCTAAAATTTCTCAAGCAATTCTTAGTAAAAGGAATAGAAAATAAAACTGTATCTTTTTGTGTTTTATATCTGAAGACAAGGGAATTGTTGAGGGCCATGAATTTCCTCAGATGCTCTTGTAATAATTGAAAAAATAAGAGAAAGTCAGATATATACATGTACTCTGAGTTTATTCCTGGTGGGTGCATGAGTATAAGGTACACATCCCTCTCACCACCCTCACCCCCCACCAAACCTTATAGATTTGACCATCATTCAATCTAGTGCTGTTTTGGAGTCAGCTCCATGGTAAACCAAGTGGTTCAACATGCAGATTAATTGTTAAAGAGAACCTTTCAAAGTTAAGGCTGTTAACCATGATAATTAGTAAAAAACAAAGCTACTTATTACAACATTCCATTTAATCCAGTTAGGGGAAACTTGTGTTTAATTGAATCTATACTTAATTTCTAATAGATTTAAGTTTTTTTAAGCTAATAGGGCCATGTAAGTTAAATACAGTGACAGTAAAGGAAATTCAACCTTCCACTGTAGAATCTAGACTGCAGTTTGGTAAGCTAGGTGGGATGCTGCCCCTCAAGTGAACATGTGTCTAAAGCAACATCATCATCATTATCATCAGTTCATATTTATTCAGAACATATTATGTGGGTAATATTTTCATTCTGTAATTTAACTGTAAAATATGTGTCTAAATAAGTCCCCTTAATATATTCATTGTATAGATGAGAACACCAAGGCATAGAGGGATTAAGTGACTTGTTCAAGGTTATATTTCTAGGAAAAAATAAAAGGGGACTCAAATCCGGGATTCCTGTATTGTTAACTCACCATGTTATGTCATCCTTGGACTATGTCATATGCTTCCACCGTGCATGAACTGCCTTTTGCCAGCCATACTGCTTCTACCTGCCGTCACAGTGTAATACGACGTCTATCTTCTTCTCAAACCCTTGGCAAAGAAGAGCTGGGTTTGGATGAATGTACAGATGTAGATTTTTTCATTAGCAACCTTGGGTAGGCACAATAGAATATGGTGGGAAATATCCAAGTCTGTAAGAATATTCCTTTTGTCTTCCTCTTCCACATTATTATTTTTAAAAATTGTAATAAGAGGACTCTGAGGTAACACAGTGAGTAGCTTTGGCTAGTTTTAACACATTTGTAATCATCGCTGCCTCTATCCCTACCCCCAACCTCTAGTATAGTCTGTATGAAGAAGTATTCCTGGCTTCAAATATTAGCAAATGCCATTTCCTTCTAATCCTTTGACATTGTGATATTGACCATAGTTTTTGGGTCACTGTTAACAAATTCGTTATTCAGTGCTCCTTGATTGCTATGATTCTTTATGTCTATGCTTCAACAAAGCATTTTTATTTTCTTTATTTAAAAAAAATCTTTATTGTATTTTTTCCCATTACCATTTTGTCCCTTATACCCTCCCTCACCACCCGCAATCACCACACTGTTGTCTCCCATCCAAGTAAGTACTAACCAGGTTGACCCTGCTTAGCTGAGATCGGACGTGTTCAGGGTGATATGGCTATAGACCACACCGTTGTCCATGGCCATGAGTCCTTTGGCTCAATCCTTCCACCCTGTAACCTCTGCCCCGTTTAGTTGTGCTCCTGCTCTGCATCTATGAGTCTGTCTCTGTTTTCCTTGTTAGTTCAATTTGTTCATTAGGTTTCACTTATGAGTGAAATCATGTGATGTTTGTTTTGCTCTGACTGACTTATTTCACTTAGCATAATGTCATCCAGGTAGTGTAAAATAAGTTGAAATGAATCAATACAAACACAAACAAAAGAATTACGGAGCATCAGTTATACTCCAGATAATATCCCAAACTAAGCTCGAAAGATGATTAAAAGGGAAAATAGGAATGGATGCTAGGGAGCAGATTAGTATGCATGTGAGGAGCTGATAATTATAGTCAATGGAAGAGTACCATACTGTTATCTCAGTTGTTCTCTGGCACTCTTTTCATTTTCCTAAGCTAAATTGGTGTTTACTTAAATGAATTGTGCAGCATGTGCCTGTCATGCTCACAGCAGATTTGGAGTTCCTGCAGAGTTGGTGTCAACATCTACAGTATGGAGTAGTACTAGAAGTTCAACTTTGCTTCCTTAAGCAAATTCTAAGTCGGTATCCCCAAGGAGTGAGCGGTGCGCATCAACTTCCCACGTGGAGTTTCGCAACCCTACAAATGCAAGGCCCACATGTTACAATTTTTGGTTCAGAAGAATCACAATGGAGCCCAGGTCTTTTTTTTTTTTTTTTAAGTCTACATGTGATTCTGATGGACATCTTGAATTGAGAGTCACTGGCCTATAAGCTGAAGAGAAGGGAAAAAAATAAGAATATAAAAAAAGAAATAGGACCAAAAAATGGAAGATAATAAATGGTGAGGGAGAGTTGTTTGTGTGAAATATGTCATATAACAGTTGATGGTGTAAAACTTCTCCCGCACTTGCCATTTCTTGATTTCCTAATACTATTACCATCAAAAAACTCTGTGCTAGGTGGAATGGTTTTGAAATTTACTCAAAATAAGGAAAGATTGAAAGCAGAAAATAAGTTATGCTTAAATGCATGCATGCATTAAAACCAGTGGGAAATATTTCAAATGAGTGCTTAAGCCTGAAAACTTGGTGAAGTATTAGGAATATGTTTTACTTATAAGAAGCTACTAAACTGGTTTTCCATGTGGCTGTATCATTTCATATTCTCTGGTTCAAAGTAGACTGTGACATATACCAAGAGAGACATATATCACAGAGCCTGGAGTTGAAAAACAGAAGCAATGACATCTGTGAGGGAGAATTAGAGAAGTCTTGACAACAAGAAAAATTATTTTTGCCCTCAGAATTCGTTCATTTTGTTTTGATTTTACTTATAAAATGAATGTTAGTGTTTAAAATCCAGATGCTTAGAAAAGTTAAAAAAATACACCTGAGATTTCACCACTCAAATAAAACTGTCATTAATGTATGTTTCACTCTACCCTTCTCTGTATTACCTCATATATTTGAGAAAATAGTCTATACATAATTTTATATGCTGCTTTTCAAGTTAATATTATATTAACTTAAATAAATTAGAGTTGTACCATGTTTTAAAATAGTTTTATAATTATTGTAAAGTCAATAGTTATTTATTACACCATTTTAAATACTCTCAATACTGAGCCAGCTCCCTTTTATAGGACCCTTTAGGTGATGTCTTAGATTTTGCTAATATAAGTTATGTATTGGATATCTTTTTATGTAAAGCTACTTTCTACATTTTCAGATTTTTATAGGGTAGATAATTAAAGAAAAGGTTACTAGGTGAAGGTTTGTGGAAGTTTTTAATGCTAGTGACATGCAGATAGACTGGGGAGAGAAGATGGGGTAGGGTAGAGATGTAAAAATAAGAGAAGAACATAAAATTAAAATAGCAAGAGAGATAAGAGATCTAAGATTTCACATGAGTGAAATCTTATGGTATTTTCTTTCTCTGACTGGCTTATTTCACTTAATGTTCTCTAGGTCTATCCATACTGTTGCAAAGGGTGACATTTTCTTCCTTTTTATGACTGAATAGTATTCCATTGTGTAAATGTCCCATAGTTGTTGTTTTTTTT